>JAFEMH010007072.1:0-102802 GCA_022495995.1 Adenophora triphylla var. japonica
AGGAAAAGTTGCACATATTGCAAGGTTATTCCGGGTGAGAGTACATCAACTTCAATATAGACTCATGTGTTACTTGATTTCACGAAGTAGGAGTTAATTCAAGGAAGAGAAAACCACAAGTAGACAGAATCAAGTGGTGGACAGGCTGTGCGAGGGAGAATCAACAAATATTTTTAGCTAAGATGGCGCACTAGGCATTTGGTCCGATAATAAGAATGATATAGATATAGATTGGACTTGGACTTGGACTTGGACTAAGATGGAGCATATCGCCAAAGTTAAGGTGGCGAAAGAAGTCATTGGAGAATATAAAGGAAGCATGCCTGACAAGTAAAGACACGTCATCCCGGGTGGAACAAGGAAGTGAAACAAGCGAGGAAATGCTACAAATTATTGAGAAAGTGTATGAGTGATCGAACTATAGGGAGAAGAATAAGGAAGGCAAGAAGAGAAGAAAAAAATAGTAAGAGATCTGCGAGAGCACAAGTGAATCGGGAGCTTTATGTTTAGATTGAATACAAAAATAAGGAGAAAATGAAATATATAGACTTGCTACCGTATGAGGAATAAGAGAGAACAAGAGATATTTAGAGAGTTAAATGTGTGAAAGGATGTAGACCAAAGAGAGATATGTTAGAGAGTTAAATGTGTAAAGCGATGGTAGACGAAGAGTTACGAGGGTCGGGGATAATGAGATAAGAGATAGATGTGAGGTCGTATTTTGATAACTTGTTCATTGTAGCGATCCAATCAAGAGCCGAATATTGGAGATTTAAGTATGGTTAATAGATATTTTATGCGGAGAATTCAAAAGGCTGAAGTGGGAATGGGAATGAAAAAGATGGGATTTGAAGAAAGGTGGATGACATACCAATTGAGGTTTGGAGATGTTTTGATGAGGGATAATAGAATGATTAACAACATTATTCAACAAGATGTGAAGAAGTAACACAATACCATTGGAGTTGAGGATAAGTAATATGATGTCCAAGATTGAGCCAACTATCGAGGGATCAAACTAATGAGCTATACTATGAAACTTTGGAAACGAGTGATTGAACAAAGACTAAGAAATTTTTTGCAAATTTCGGTTAACCAATTTGGATAAATGCCTTGAATATCGACTATGGATGAAAACTATCTTATGAGACAAATCATGGAGAAATAATGGGATAAAATTAAAGATTTACATATGATTTTCATTGATATGGAGAAGACATATGATAAAGTACTAAGAGAAGTACTTTGGTGGTCTTTAGCAAAAAAATGAGTTTCAAAGAAATACATTGATATCATCAAGAACATGTACAATGAAGTTAATGCAAGTGTACTAGTGTTGGGAAGACGAAGAGTTCCCTATTACGATTGGATTGCATCAAGGTTTCGCACTTAGTCTCGATTCTCTTTGCTTTATGATAATGAACGAATTGAGGTCAATTCAAGATGAAATGCCATGATGTATGTTGTTCGCATATGATATTGTACTAATTAATGAAACTTAAGAGGGTGTTGAAAGTAAGTTGAAATTGTGGAGACAAACTTTGAAATCCCAAGGTTTTAAACTGAGCCGAAACAAGATTGAATATTTGGAGTGTAAGTTTAGCAGAGTTGGGAGTAGGGAAGCATCGATTAACACATTTGATGGGAAGATTGTGAGCTTCTAACTTTTTTCGCTATCTTGGATCTATTATGCAAAAGGATGGAGAATTGGATGAAGATGTGTCTCATATGATTAAAGCTAGTTGGTTGAAGTGAAAGAGTGTCACAGGGATTCATGTAATCCGAGAATGCCCCATAGATTAAAGGGAAAATTCTATCACACAACAATTAGGTTGGTACTGCTATATGACACCGAGTGTATTCACAAGATGAATGCGTCGGATATACGTATGCTATGATGGATGTGTGCATACAAGAAAGGATTAATTGAGGAATGAAGTGATCTGGGGAAATAGGAGTTGCGCCCCGTTGAAAATAAAATGAGGGAGAACCGTTTAAGGTGGTTTGGTGATGTGAGACAGAGATCGATTGATGCACAGATTAGGAGGCAAGGAGAGTGGAAAAGTGATAAATAGTGAGGGGTAGGTGAAAGCCCAAACAAAATTGGATAAGGGTTGTTGAAAATAATATGAGTTTAATTGAATTTGATGAAAATGTGGCATTGAAGGGGCAAGAGTGGAGGATAAAAATTCATGTGGGCGATGGGGGTTGACTTTTTTCTCTTATATATATATATATTATACATGTATATTATTTTATATCACGACCCTGAACCTAGGCACATTTTGGTCACACGTGAAGCACGTGGGGTTGGGTATGCCTTGCATATCATCCTTTGTTTTTTGGCATTTCGATTGCTTACATGTTCATTTTGGCATTTTTGATGAACTATGTGATTTTAGATGTTATAACTTGATTGAATCATATAATGTCTAAATAAAGAAAATTTGTGTAGTTAATTGGCAACACTTGAATTTTGATTGGAAGTGTTATGAAAGTTATCAAGGTGCTTAGGTGTAATTATAAGTTCAAGGTAGTTGTTTGTTGAATTTCAATCTTGGAGGAGCTTGGTTGTAACTTGGTTTATATAAATCTTCTTAAAGCTTCCTCAAGAAGCTTATTACGTTCTTCAGCTTTCTTCTTTCTTCTCTCAGCCAAGAAGGTTCCCAAACCCTAGTCTAACTTCAAAAATTCCCAAAAATTCAACCTTTAAGTTGTTGTTGATCCAAACTTTGAATTCGTGCTAAGGGAGTTGGTAGGAGCAAGAATATCCGATTATATCTCTCTTTTATTTTGATAACTTTTGGGTAAGTTGTTATGGTTCTTTGTTTTAACTGTTTATAACATGTTTAATAATATTATTATGATGTTATGAATGACTTGTGTGAAGTTGGAAATCAGTTCTAGGGGTTTGGAATGGGAACCACCAAGTAAGGTTGAAGAACAATGTTAAAGGTTGATAAAATGGATTGGAAACTTATAATCTACATGTTATGGGTTATGAAAGGGGTATATTTCTGTGTTATATGCTGGTGTAGGGAGTTTGGGATCACTTTCCAGTAGCTGGAATGAGAAGTGGTATGATTTTTGTTGTTGCTGAACAACATCAGAACAAATTGCAGATTTTTGGGCTTAGGCACGACTCGTGCCCTGAAGCACGAGTCGTGACCTTGCCTTTGCAAGTCGTGCGACATAGAGTGACCATTTGGGTCACTAGTCGTGACAATCTGACCAGTCGTGCAGGCTTTGGGCACGACTCGTGCCTACCTTCACGACTCGTGCCCAGGACAGATTTCTGGGATTGACTTTGTAGGCTTGGGGCACTAAGCAAACTAGTATAGAATCAATGCTTCTTTAACTATAGCACTAGTACAACTTTAGTACTATATAATGGAGTTGGAATTGGGCCAAAAAGATATTGGCAAGAGCTTTAAATAGTAACTTGAAAATGCTTGAAAGGCAATTATGAAACTTGAACCCAAGGTTATAAAACTTGGTATTTGAACTTATAACCTAAAGGGAAGGTGTTTAATGTTGTATTGTGAACGCGTAGAGCTACTTATAGCATGTTGTATCTCTACGTGGTTGACCCTAGAGGGGTATTGGTTTATATAGTGCCCTAAATAGAGGTTGCACTACTACATTCGTTAGGCAGGAGTTTGAACACCCTGTTACTGGTTTCCATAGTATGTAATGAATATGTAAGACTTATGTGATATACTTTGTGCCATAAGTGCTTACTGTTTTCTAGTTTGTTATGCACATAGTGTTTAAATACGTGTTACTTATTTCATTAGTTGGCGTACGAGTATTACTACCGTATCATTATATTGTTGTTATTGATAGTGTTGAAATGCGTATGCCCACTATTGTGATTGGTTTAACATGAGCTATAGTTCCATGTTATGTATATTGATGTCCCACAGGGTGGACTTATTTTCAAGTATACGTTATGGACTTGGATATGGTAGTATCGGTGATCATTGTGGGGGTATATGGAATACTACCACTTATGAGAAAAATATTTCATAAGGTGGTTAGGATTGCCTTATACATGTGACCTCTCCCCCTCTGCGTAGCCGCGATGCAGGGGTGCGCGGCTTACGTATATGTGTGTAGTCGATTCTGATAATGGCGATAACTTATATGGGTCTCAGATAGAGATCATATAAGACGTGAATAAGCACTAGCAATTCACGAGAGTGGAGTATTCCTCCCAGATTTATACGACATATGATTCGAGATGGGAATGGTAAGGGAAAGGTAACGTAAAGTGTTTCTTGTTTTCCCAAATGTGATATTGGACAACCCGATTGTGTGTTGCATAGTATATGACTTATTGGTCGAGATGGAAAAGGTAATGTAATGTGTTTACCGTTTTCCAATATTGAAGCAACCTTTGTTATGTGTTGCATATTGTATGGCATATTGTTGCATACATAATAGCTTCTTTGAGATTTTATCTCACCCCTTCTCCCTTTATTGTTTTTAGATCCCGCCGAGACGGGAGGACCTAGGACCAAGAAGGCGGGAAGAGTTTGGACTTATTTTGGGTTGTCAGGGTATGTGTTGATTCGGGAGTTGGGGCTGGATTTTGGTTGTTATTCTTTTGGGAAATGTTTTGTATATAAAGTTTTACAACATGTTTCAGTTGTATTGTGTTGTAAGTAACTTAAACTTGGTTTGTTTTATGTTTGGCTTGTGTAAGCCTCTTCAGTTGTATAGGTTGTTAAATCAGGTTGTGTTTGATTTAAAGTAGGTTTATATATCACCTCCGTGTAGAGAGGTTATTTTGAAATTGTTTTGAAAATGAGTTGTTCACTTTTCAAGTTAAAGGAAATAAAAGTTTTTGGAAATGGTATATTTTGGGACCCTTCATCCTGGGATACGGTTTATAGGTCCGGGAGTTGGGAGGGGCCCACAGTTGGTATCAGAGCTTTGGCTAGAAGTCAAGGGTAGATGTCTAGTCTAAGGGGAGTGTGTGATATCGACGGCGAGTGTTTCTGCAGGGATTATTGTAATGGCTGGGACTAGTGGTGACCAGCAGGGAGAACATGGAAATATTGGTGATCAGAGTGCTGGGGGAGATTAGAATGCCGAGATGATGGCTATGTTTCGGGTATTCCTCCAGAATATGGCAACTCAGGGTAGAGCACAGCAGCAACCTGAGGCAAGGCCAACACATGGATTGAAAAAGTTTATCAAATTGTCTCCACCAAGCTTCAACAGAGATCCAGATCCATTGGTAGCTGAGAGGTGGCTGGAAGCCATGACAAAAATCTTTATTGCAATGGAGAGCACAGATGAAGAAAAAGTTCTAGATTAAGGGAAATTTATCTCACCTACGACCGGTTGACCGATGCGTTTACATGCATTACAACATACTCTTTTCATTTCAAAAATGAACGTCCAATTTCTAGATTAAGGGAAATTTATGAAACTTAAGTATTAAGCAATTTTAGTAGCATAAGTACATAATAACCCTTAATGGTTTTACCATATTGCAACATTAGTATTAGTGTGAACCAAAATATGTTGTTTGATGATGAATGATTTAGTAACTTCTCCAAAATTTGGACATTTATTTTGAGACAAAGTGAGTAATTTATTGATGTGGATGCACAAGAAGATAATCAATTTCATGTACATGTTTTTTCCCATCATTTAAGCAAGATCAATTTATCTAATTTATCAGAACTACTGATGTCGAGTTGGGTATTAAAGATAAGTTATCCTTCATCCTTTGGATAATAACTCAATGAATACCATGTTTTCTAATTCTTATGTAACACGACTAAATAATAAATACTCCCTCCGTCTCTAAAAGATTGTCCTGTTGTACATTTCGCAATTATTAACAAAAAGCTTCACCTTCTTGTACCTTAGTAGATTTGCACTAACATTCATGCCTAAATTTAGAAATGAGACATACTTTTTGAAACAAGCTCAAATATGAAATGGCGACAATATTTCAGGGACGGAGGGAGTATATAGTTAGAGCCACTTCTTTAGGATATGTTGTTATGCTTATATTATATCTTGATTTTGATGTACATGATGACCTAAATGAAGTTGATATTGAAAAAATGTTTGAGATTTGTGAGAATATCTATAAAATCCTAGGCGTGTAAGGAAAAGTTTGTCAATTGCTTTAATAATTTGGAGTTGAAAAGCCCTAAACATTTGCGAGAAGATTTGCCACAAAGGTAAAACTCTACATATATTTGATGATTGAGAAGGTATTATCGTTTCTACATTTCATGATCCTGTATTATGTAACGTTCACTACAAACTATGTCCATCTCTATCTCAAGAAGAATGATTGAAGCTTGAAAAAAATCAAAAATTTCAAAGTTCTTTTTTATCTTCAAACTTCTTCTTCTTCGGACCCACATATCCAAATCAGAATCTTCAATTTCAAAGTAGAGTAGAAAATTAGGTGTCATTTGATTTTTTTAAGTGTTAAGTGTTGAAATCTGATTTCACGCCTAAATTTGACAGAACTAATAAGAGGTAGCGTTTGAAAATGAATTTTTGAATTACTCAAATTGTTTGAATATTCATCTGAATTCACACTTTAAATTAGAGTTACGACATTTAAAGGAGTAGAGATATGAGATAAATGGTTGTTGATCCAGTATTTGAGTTGGGTATTTGAGATTACGAGTTTATGAAATAGATATATATGGAAAAAATTAATTAAGAAGCAAATAAGTGATAGTTTTACATCTGAAAATTAAATAAAAAATAAGAGACAATCAAATCTGAATGAAGAAAATGAATAAATATTCTGAATTGTGTTATGTCTGATGCACTCACTCGTTCAGATCTAAATAAGAGTTGAAAATGAAAAACAAACGAAGTCCTTAGGCCTCATTCGTTTTTCATTTTCAGTTCTTATTCAGATCTGAATGGGTGGATGCATCAGACATAATACAATTCAGACTATTTGTTTTTTTCTCCATTCAGATCTGAACGTCTTTTATTTTTCACTTAATTTTCAGATGTAAAACTATCACTTATTTGCCTCTTAATTGATTTTTTTCCATATATATCTCTTCCATAAACATGTAATTTCAAAAAAGCTCAACCCAAACACTAGATCAATAATCATTCATCTCATCTCTCTACTCCATTAAATGTCGTAACATTAATTTTAGATGTGAATTCAGATGAATATTCAAACAGTTTGAGTAATTCTGAAATCAGTATTCAGACGCTACCTCTTATCAATTCAGCCAAATTCAGACGCAAAATCAAATTTCAGCACTTAACACTTAAAAAAATCAAATGCCACCTTGGTAGCATTGAATAAGACATTGTATATTGATTATGATTTTAAAGAACACAAGTTATATGATGATATATTTTTTTTTTTTTTGAACAAATTGTCCGAATTGGTTGGATATTAGGTGATACATATATCAATATTAGATCCAACATACAAGATAATAAAGTTAAGTAATCATATATCATACTTTTATGATGGTAGTTTTGGTCAAATTCAAAGTTATGAATTTTTTTAGCAAATCCGTAGCTCGTTTAATGAGTATGTTTGTCTACATTTAATGCCTCAACAAAAAGACCCGATGAGTAGTCCAGAGTCCGCTCACGACCCTAGAGATGATCGACGTGATGAGGATATGAAGGAACTAATTTGTTTCAAAGTCAAGTTGCCCAAAAGAAAATACTTTCCTCTGTTCCGTTTTAATGTTCTTAGTTTGATTTAACACGAAAATTAAGAAAAACTAAATAGTGTGAGTAGAAAAAATAAAATATAAGAGATAAAGTACGTAGAGAATTTTTGTTGTGAGAATCACAAGTGGTCTCATTGTCTATTTTAGGTAATAAAAAAGCTAATAACTTTTACCTAAGAATCTTAAGAACTGGGACTGGAAGGAGCATCACAATTGGAGGTATATTTGTAAAAATATCTTCTTGATTAGGTGCGCAACCTTTAGATGTAATGGTCTATTGAAAGACAATAGAATATATATTCCTTGAACTTGAAATAATTTTATGCTAATTTCATTATTATGCAAAATAAAAATAAAAAATTGTTAATAGTAATACTTTTTTCATAATAAATTCATAACAAGTTATAGGATTTCATTTAAATGAATAAATTAACATAAGTTACTTGTTAAAGTTCAATCAATTTTTTCTTAAAAAAAAAAAAGAAAAAAGAACGAAGTATAGACGGAAGAATTTTAGGTACACATAAAAAAAAAAAAAAAAAAAAAAATTGGAACTCCCTTTAATAAGAGTCCTTAAATGAGTACCATCTTTTCAGTTTGCTATGTTAAACTTAAAATCATTTTTACACACATTAATATCCCTTAATAATCTCAATCATGACCCCACAAGTTTAAATTAGAACAATAAGATTGATAAGGGACAATTAAAGAGTGGGAAAGATCATTACGGGACGGGGTATTGAGAAATAAAGTAAAATTAAATGGATTATTAAAAACGGCTTCAGTCGCATCAAAATAAAGTTAAAAAAGGTTTTTGAAGCATACAACAAGCCTCAATTCAAGAGCCACAAACTAAATCCAGCAGATACCTACTAGTACTTCCAGAAAAAGTCATTAATAGTAAAGCAAAAAAAAACATCAAATAACAATTTTCTTATTTAAAGACAGAGACTTACCAAGGCAAATTCTGAATACCTATAATTTTCAACATCGCCAGCTTCGCATTAACAAATCAGCATCAAGGTTGGTCTAACTGCTTCAACTTTTCTTGCTAGTCTTTCTGAGATTTCAACACACATGCTGGAAAAGGCGGGCGCTGCCAAAAATATATAAATAAAAATATTGAAAAATGAAGAAAATAACAAAAGGAAAGAAAAGGGTTTGTGATCAAAAATTCAAAATAGAGAGAACAATTCCCCGCGAATCAAGACTTGTGCTCCCTACACTAAGCAATAACTCCCACTGTCCCTAAATGAATGTCGAAAAAAAAATTCAAACTTGCTCTAAATCAATCAAGAGCGAATTGAAAATAAAAATCGACATTCATTTATGGACGGAGGGAGTACATGTTTTTTCCAAAGATTAAATCATATACCCACTGAGGCAGTTACTCTAGAATCGTTGACTAATCAATTATGCAATTACTAATTTGAATGGTGAATCACGCTCCACAAAAAATGACCAACGGAGTATCATTCTCAGTTTTTAACTGAAAATGGATTCCACTTTTTCTAAGAGCAGGTACTTTAATCTGCATTCTACCCCGGAACTTGCTAGTTAAATACCACCTCAATGATGCAGTTCTTATTCAATTTAGTCCCAGTCCTAAGTCCTATCCCTGGCCTTGATAAAAGGAACAATTATTATTCGAAGTGTTGCATGTCTTTTTCAGTCCAAGTAAAGCCAGTACTGAACAGATCTTACTACATACTCTTCATGTCTCTAAAAATGTTATCCTGTTCCCTTTTGGTTTATCCCAAAAATAGTCCCAGTTCTGGCTAACAGATTATTAAAATGCGATTTCAAGAAGGTTCAAGCAAGTCAAACATCATTAAAAAGTGAGACTTGTCATATGGGACAAATTTTCTTGGGACGGAGTAGTAATTGAGAAGAGCATAATGGTCTCTCCAACCACCTTGGGCTTCTTCCAACTTTTTTTTTTTTTGGAAATATGCATTTACCTTTTAAGCAATTATAACTTTATTTACCTTTTTAGCAATTATAACTTTTATATTAAATTATTATAGAACAATATTATTGGCAAGTAAAATACTATATATAAGCACAAGAAATTTTAAACACACTATATTGCTTGTAATAATAATCATTCTGCAGGTGACACTAATCTCGAGTTGGAGGTACCCATGGCAAGCCCAAGAAAGATTGGACAGATCTACACAGAGCACAAGACCCAGGTTCAGTAAACCCCATCAGTTAGATAAAACCAGTTCGTCCGAGACTCGCTCAGTTTCAGACAGAAAAGAGCTCAGTCAACCCATTTCGCTTCCCAACCGAAATGACATTTCTCATACTCCCTCATGTGCAGTGATTTACATTTATTATAAGGCAAAAGAGACTTCATGGGGTAGTTGAACAGGGAAAACAATATCAAACTTACAACTTATACAGAGTAGTTGTTATCTCAAAAAAAAATAAAAAATAAATTAAATAAAATAAGATGAGATGAGATTGAAACCAATGGAATCATACCTTGCACTGTAGACTAGTTATTGTTGATTTCAACAATTGATCCCCAACGATCAATCTCAACTTCTTAATAAAATCATCCCGACTGATGTTCTTGCTCTAATGAAAGCCACCAACAAGGTCAGCAAAACGAACAAGGGAACTTACTTCATGAAAGTAAATAACAGGCAGCAAAGATTGCACACATACCCTGAATGATTCATATTGAATAGTTACCAACTTCATATCCTCCGCCTTCACTTTATCTGAGATAGCTTCAAACAGCATAGCGAAAGGCATCCAAGGGGATTTAGGATGATTAGAGGTGCTTGATCCAACACTAGGGGTCTTCCCCAGAGATTGGCTCTTCTGGCTAGGATATAGACAAAATTTATTCCCCTAAAGAATGAAAAAGCACACTGATATAAAACTAGGAAAACCTGGGGTGACCACAAACATCTGAGAGCTTCAATAAAAGATTAGCAACCATATAGCATGTCACGAAGTGATATATTTACACATTAATTTCTCAATATTATACCCCTTTGTCCCATAATAAATGTCACATTTGACTTGTCAGCGTTTTTAAGGAATATGCTTAAGGAATATGCTTTACTTGTTTGCACACTGCTTGTACAATAGTAAAATTGCACCGAGACACTTTCCTTACTTAGAAAAGCGACATTTATTTTGGGCGAATGAAAAGGAAAGTGGACATTTATTATGGGACGGGGGAGTAACAAATAGAAAGCTGTTGACCATAAAATTTTCTATACCCTCATCGACTCTTCAGAAGTACAAGAATTTAGATTGATCTCCTATTTCAGATTCTTGTTAGTCCTCACTTACACCAAAAACACAGTGGTGTCATTCATTGTACAATAGTTGGAGATAAACAGACAATTAATAGCTACTAATATCCACAATCACTATTTGAGGACCATTACTGCAAACGTTGCGTGGGGTCTCATCTGGGACTAAAAAGCATCTCCTTAGTAAATTGAATGTGATGCCTTTGAAGTTATAAGGGGATATGCACAGATTTAATTAGGAACATGTATGATCAGTTAGATTCTTATATTATAAGAGGACTCACCGGCTCATTTGAAGGGTTTTCCATCTGTCTGAGGCCTTGAGATGCCTGACAAGCAGTTACTCCAGAATTATCCAACCGGCAATCTTTTGCAGCCAGATCATCTGTCGGGCAATTAAAAAAATGCTGGACTCAGTTTCTGGCAAATGTTTGAACTATACAATCCAAAACTGAAATTTAAAACTCATAATCATAAACAGACATATACTATTCATTAAAAAAAAATGCTCAATGCTAAATATAGCAGTTAAGATCCAGATGATTTTGTAGACACACTGATAATGAAGTCGTATGTCAAATGTTAATTTTGACAAAATCATGCATCAATCAAATATATACATCCATATAAGGCATCATGTAGCACCTTCTGCACTCGGAGACATCTTGAAACTGACCACATATTCCGGATATATGTGTGTATCCATATTCATATTCCAAATGACATAATGACTTGGATTTTGCAGATCATCAACTCCAGCATCAAAACCTTCATCACTTGGATAGGATTGTTTAGAACCTGGACGAAGAAGTTCCAAGTTTCCCAATATGACACGGCATAACACCAAGTGTCGTTCTCCATTTTCGTCATCATCGCAATAACTTGCACTGTAAAGAAAGTAAAAAGATAAGCATAATCAACAGGCAATTAAGGTGGGGGGGGGGGATTCCTTGGCATGGATGGAGGCATGGGAAGAAAGTGTGCAACTTTCAAATTAAGTACAACCAGATATGCTACTGTGATGACATGCTAACTCAATATCAACAAAAAGCATAAAACGAGGTTACAAGACAGTTTCTATGCTACTTAACAACAGCAAATATGGTAAACATCAATAGTAGCCATAATATGCACTAATATTGAAATGTAAAACATGTGAAGAAGAAATTATATCCAAACCTCCTGTGTGCAGACTGTACAGGTGCAAGGTGAATCCCGTTGCCATACAAGTTTCTAAGTTTGGATTCTCCATGCCCAAGCCCATAAGTCATAATGCCAGCTAACGCATATCTAGAAGAAGCGAGCCAAGCATACTGAATATTCGGATTCCCTCGATGCCTTTTCATAATTTCAACCTGCTTCTGAAACAGTTCCAGGCGAGTTTCCATGAAACTGCTAGAGCATCTCTTAACATCAATAATGTTAACCTTTCTGAATGGACTAACACCCATAATAAACATGTTTTTGACTGTTTCTGAATCCAAAGAATTGCAAATACTTTTGCAAAAAGGGGATAAGTTTTCTGCACTTTCTTGAATCTCCTTAACTACCGCTTCATCTTTGGCAGATAATTGTTTGTCACAATTGTCAACTACATCCAGATCATTCTCATCTTTATATAATTCATTGTCAATCTTAATTCTTTTCGTATTTGACTCCTCTACACATTCCTGCAAATTATCGCTAGTCAGTCCATTTATTTCAATCTCAAGATGCAACTTGATTTCATGGTTCATATTAGATTCAGGAGCTGCGAGCCCTAGGTCATTTTGTGGCTCAGACAAATTGCACTCATGCATTTCATGACAACTTGAATACAAATCTGGAAAGAAGCAACTACCGGCTTCATCTATCCATGCAATAGGTTTCTGGACACCCGTTTTAAGGTCTAGTTGAATCATATATAAAATATCTAGCATCAGATGACAACCTTTAAATACCACCTCAATTGCTGCCTGCTTTAACTGAAAACTTTTTTTAGCCATCTCAACAACGTCTTGAGAAAAATCATTCCATTCACCATCCTGGAGAAAGAGCATGCGTTGTGGCAGTCCACTTTTCATAAAGTTTGAGTAGTTCTTGACTAAAAATTTTCGCAAGTGAGCGCCACATTTAGATTCACATCCATCTGATCTCTTTCTCTTACCAGTCTTGTTCAATAATGAATCACGATTTGGCCTCACAGCCAAAACCTTGTTATGAGCTCTAACTACATGAGACAGGCTCTTGGCTACTTGTTTTGTCTTTGAATCAACAGTTGCTCTTCGACCATTTTCTTTTGCCTTTGAATCAACAGTAACTCTTCGACCATTTTCCGAAACTTTAACCCACTTTGATGCCATTTATCTACAAGGTATCTTATTTACACCTATAGCCCTATAAGAGAAGTATATTTGTACTGAGACATTTCCGCAGAGGAGAAATTGCAAATCCTGTTTAAAGAGCAAAGCATTCATCGGTCAGCATTGAAGATAAAGCACAATCATTAAGGAAAAACCAAACTATTGCATACATAAATTAACAACCAAGACGGATTGAAAAATGTTATATACATCCACCTCAGCACCTACTAGTTGTTCTAAAAGTCCAATATGATAAATTAGTTCTTTTAGACTAAGCATTCAGGATAGCACCATAGAACCATTATCATTCTTTTCATACTAACAATATTCACCACAACAAAATAAATTACAGCCAAGAATCAACAGCAAAAGCTTCACCCTAACTTCTTAAGTTCGGACCGTAAGCAATACTTTTCCTGGTTAACAGACGTTCATATCCTTAAATATGTGTTCATGTTGCCTTTTGTGTTTGGGCCTAAAACAAATGTCTCAAATTGACAATTCAAAAAATAAAACAGGAGACAGAAAATAGAGAGCACGCACAAGAAGTCCCTAAATAACAACATACCAAATATGATGATGGTTTACCCACAAGAAAGGAAGCATGTTTAAAACCGTGCACTCAAAGTTCTAGCAACTAAGCTAGATGCAAAATAAGGAAAACTCCACCGGATAATGCGTGAAAGATATTATGCGCCATCAAGAATGCAGAAGACCACACAAATCGTAATTACAAGGAACGCTTATAGCATGACAATGAAATTTAAAAATATTCCTGGTATGTGATCATTCTCCCATTGGATGTGCTTAAAGTCAGCGTCACATATTTGAGGTTACTACTTCCAGCACACTTTTCTGGGGTCAAGATTGGCGACATATTACTCCTATTAACAAAAGCTGTCACGAGTCAATTCACAAACTAAGGTTACTGAATTTATCTCTTCTTAATAATCCAACAGAAGGAAGGACAAATGCAAAGAACTTCGTACTTAGCATTTGTGGTTGTTCCTTGGCGTTTCATTTCACTGTAAAATAAGAAACATCTTCAATAAGGAAATGTGCATTCATATCCTTCTAATTAAATGCTGTCCATCTTAGATTTGGTTTTCGGTCACCTCTACTAATCGCTACTATCTATACTATAATAAAGTAGTATAATAAAGTAGGAGGGCTCAAATGAAGCTTTGTCGATATTTTTTTTAATTACTGATATTACCCCATTAAAAAAAGGGCAGCCCGAGCATCCCAATTCTAACATATAATTACCACCTTCAAATAAATTTCCACTAACAACCTACTTTCCCCACAATTCCTATTAATCATTCCTTTCCCCACTCTTTAAAAATTATTTGAAAAATTAAATGAAGGATCAAATTATTTCCATAAAAATGTGTTATAAAGATAATCCCTTTGTCTCAAAAAATTGTGGCATTCTGAAGGTAATTTATAGTGCAATTTCAAAAGGTGCAAGCAAGTGCAGCATTAATCATAAAAGTTGAACTTGTCAGATGCAACAATTTATTTTTTTATTTTATTGGGGGGTGTGGAGGGAGTAACTAATTTTAATATATTTAATATGTGCATATATTGCGTCTGCCACTTACTAGTGTACTCTACTATTTTCACTTGGTCATCCATGTGTATGTATCCAAACCAACTCAACTGAATTCTCGAGTTTTATCTTCTGTTGGGCCGGTTTAATGTTTCATGAATATGTTCATTTCGATAAGATCTTAGTTTAACATGGATCCTAGTTTAACGTGCATCCATTTTAGCATTAAGCTGCAGTTATATTGTAACACCAACATGTAGTTCATGTGCAGTTCCATATGATTTATGAAAATTTTGAATTAAAAATAAAACAGCAAATCCCAATCATGTTTAGAAAACCAAAAGTACTGAAGGAAGTAACTTCCAGAATTTAAATACCGTAATTTAAACAACTACAGGTCCAGAGCATAGAATGTACTCCCTCCGTCCCATTACAAACCACAAACTTTCCTTTTTGGTCGTCCCATTACAAACCACAAACTTCCTAAAATGGAAAGGAATCTTTACTATTCCCTCCACTCATTCTCTCTCCTACATTATTTTAATACTCACAACACCATTATAATTAACTATTCCCTCCACTATAATTCACTTTTCCTTAATTCCCGTGTCTACAGTAAATTTCCCATTACTAATGGGACGGAGGGAGTATACATATACAAAATGATACCTTAATCAGCAAAAATGCTTAACAAGAAATCAGAAGAAAATCAGTTGTCTCCTATTAAATCATCTATAAGTCTCAGTAGCATCAAATGAAAGGTGTGTCGTAGTAAAAACAAATAAATATCAAATAAGCTGCGAAGAATCAAAAGACAGGGCTGGTCCAAAAAAATAAACCACTGATTTATCTGCGTGTGTTGCATGAGTTAATAGTAACACCTTACAAAAGGAACTTAAAGGAAGTTATTCTGCAAGAGCCATTTCATGATTAGGGGGTTCAGGTTCTAACAATAAATTTCAACCCACAAACTCCGAATACACCATCTAATAAAACAATCACGTGCCAGAAAAGAATTCTTGATGCATAAACTGGTCTATAAATGATTGATGAAAGATCACCAAAAAAATAACGAAACATAATTAAAAAGGCAAATGCTGCATAGCCCAACTCACCCAGCTGAATTCGTTAAATCATTCACTTGAATGACTAAAAACACAAATGCAAAACACGTTTGATCACTATGTTTGTGAGAGCATACCATATTGTGAAGACATTAAGGACTGCGTACAAGCCTGTTTCCTCCATGTCATAACTGTGAGTGAAGTCAACAAGTTCCTTTTGTACATCAAACTATAAACTGCTCTAACCACTACTACAAAACATAAACTATCTGTTAGGTACTATCTGTAAAACAGGTACGTGCAGAAACTCTCAATCTTCTACAAGAAACACCCAACATATACTGTTTCCTGGCCATATACTTCTAATTAACTATATTTTTCAAATTGGTTTCATAGCTTCTACAGATCTCTCTCTCTCTCACTCACTATCTCTCCAATAAAAAAAAAAACTTTGTGATTTTTTTCCTAAACATTGTAATGATTGAAGCAAAAATTCCGGGATCGGTAAGTAAAAAAGTAAAAATAAAAAATAACCACCAAAGAAGAAACATAATACTATATTTTTCAAATTGGTTTCATACTTCTAAATGAATCACTAGTTTTCAAACAACAAAATAAAATAAAAAGAATCACTAAAAATATGTTAGAGAGCAAGGTAAACAAATGATAGCAGACAAAAAAAAAAGGTCAACTAATCCCACTCTCGCTTTTTCTAAAATTGAACCACCATGAAAAACATACAACCCGCATTTCCTTGAAAAAGTTGTAGTATTACTATTGACCCCAAATAAAAACTTTTTTAAAAATTCCTCAACCTCAAATGAGTTTATAAACAAGTTGTAAAATTCACCAGAAATTTAGTAAGAAAAACACTTCACTTCATTTATTTTTTGATATCATCTAAAACGTCAAGCACCAACAATTGGCAACAATTAATAAAAAGATGCAAAATCAAAAGATTCAATCGATGAACAATACACAATTAAACCCAAAATAAACTAAACCAACCCTGATCCATCCAGATCTATCAATTAACCACAAAATAAACCAAACAAAACACCAAATCCGAAACTAAAATTTCAAAAACTTACCCTAATTATCAGAATTCATCTAAAAAATCCAATTTCTAACACTAATTCATCAAATAAACTACCAAATTATGAACAGGTCGGCAAATTATCGGCATCATCTTCGCAGTAACCGCCGCCGTCGTCGTCTTCTCCAGATCGAGCGTTTGTGCGAGGAAAAGTAGTGAGACGACGACGCTGGTATGGAAGAATGATTGCGATGCCAATGATGGAAAAATCGTCGGCGAATCTATGCTTAAAATTGTAGTCTATTCAAAATTCTTGTGTGTGTGGCTTGGAGGAAAAGCAAGAAATTCAGAGAAAGTGTGGAGGCGAAAGGTCGGCGATACCCGAGATAGGTTCGGATATTGGAGCAGTAGTTTGTATTCGATACGTTGCCGTTTAGGGGTTTTGATCTTCCAAGTTATCACTTACCATGAGGTCCGTGATATTTGGTACGTGTGTGTGTGTGTGTGTGTGTGGTGTGTGTTTTGAATTCGTGGCCATAACTCAATTCATAATCCCTTCGCTTCAAAATAATTTTTTTTTCATTAATAGGTTTAATAAATAATTTTAAATTGATTTATTTATTTATATATTTAAAATCTATTATCAATACACCATTAAATACTATCAATAACAATTATCTAGATGTTCATTTGATTAATTAAATAAATCCAAAATTATTATTCAAAGTATTTTCACATTAACAATAAAAAAAAGTGGAATATCATTTCGGAACAAAGAAAGTATAATTTAATTTGATTATATATTGTCATCCTTTATTTTTTTGGAAATTCGATCGAAAGTTTCTTCTCGACCTGAATGTCTTGGTTAGTAATGTTCTCAAAGTCAAAAATTTCCTAAAGTGAATTTTTGAATGTCAGTTTAAGACAGTGTCCAAATTACTCTTGTAGAAGCATTTGTTCATCCCAAACCATTGTCAAACAAAGTCTAAAATGGAAGATTGAAGGTGATGGAAGGGTAAATGTATGAGTTGAACATTTGGGTCTCTTCCGGATCATCAAGCTCGTCCCAATAAATTTTGAGGTCCTGTGCTAATATAAATAATGGGCCCTTAATATATACTCCCTCCGTCCCCGCGCAATTGATACTTTTAGTCAAATTGAAAAAACTTTGACCAAATCATTTATATAAAAAATAATGATTCTAATAAAAATTTAAAAATTATTATTATATCACGATTGATAATACTTTCAATAACAATTTTTAGATTTTTATTAGGATCATTATTTTTTTATATAAATTAGTGGTCAAAGTTACATCAAATTTGACTAAAAGTATCAATTGCGCTGGGACGGAGGGAGTATAAAAATACACAACTTAAATATTCTATTTTAAAAAAGGCTCCTTCGGACGACGCTCTTTGAAGCAAATTATTATTTTCAACCGATATATCATCAAAATTATCATTATTTATCGGCAAATTATCAATACTAGCATCAATAGGCACATTATCAAGATTTTGGTCTTCAACCAAATTTTGTGAGTCTTTTATAATAAATCTATTAAGTGCTCCTCTTTGAGATTTATTCAAATTTTCAATTCTTTTTCTTTTCTTACGTTTTTCATGACCAGATTCTTGTTTTCTAATTTTATAACTAGATTCTTGTTTTTTAATCTTAGGAGGCATAGTTAAAAATACAAAAAAAAAATGTAACACTTTTAATAATAATATTAAAGACTTTAATTTAAAGTGCAAATAAAAGGAAAAAAAAAACTGGAGGCGCCTGGAAGAATTCTTTTTCAGTTCTTACTTCTTTGCCTTTGGCTTTCTCAAACACACCCACTCCACAGGCCACAACAAGGCGCAAGGAAAGGCAGCAGCCACCAGTCGGCAAGGCCACCACAAATACAATGTCTTCGGTCTTCGGTCTCTCACAGGCATTTTAACAAACACTTAGTCTACATGAACTGATGAACAATGAAATGGGTGATCAGACAAGTAAACGCCAACGAGAATTGCACAATTGACAATTGCAATGACGAAATTGATCGGAGAAGAAAAGAAATTGATCGGAAAAGCCGAGAAGAAAAGAAGAAAAGTGATTTCCTAAATTACGATTGTGAGTAATATAGAGATTATTGAATTTTACCGTTGTTTTGCAATCGTCGTCGCCTCTTCAATTCAATCAAGCCGCGATTTTCGAGTTGCCGTTTGATCTTCTGCGTAATTTCCGAGCCATGATTCATGAATCTTCCTTTTTTTTTTCTTTTGGCAGTCAGCGTTGCTCTTACTCAGCGTAACTGCGTTTGCGTTGCTTTCTTTATGCTGGTGTTACTTTTGGGCTATGTAGTATTGGGTTGGGGAAAATTTTGGGGCCCTAGAAAAAAATGGGCCCTGTGTGGTAGGCCCTTTTGCACAGGCCCATAGCGGGCCCTGCGGATCATATTTATAATAGAGTATAAACTCATACACAATCACGTTTTTTCTCGTCCTCGAGACATTTTTCATTTGAGTTCTATTTTCAAATATAGGGATGATTGTAGTATCTCACATAAAATGAAGAAGTGAAGGGGGTGGGTGAGGGTGGGTTTGAATTCGTGACGGCCGTATAACTTGATCCATAATCCCTTTGTTTCGAAATGAATTTTTTGTCAATAACGGGAAAGTATTTTAATTAATAATTTTAAATTGATTTAGTTTATAAATTTAAATTTTATTATCGATACACCATTAAATACAATCAATAACAATTATTTTGATGTTCATTCGAATAATTAAATAAATCTAAAATCATTGCTCAAAGTATTTTCACATTAGCGAAAAAAAGTAGGAAGATCATTTCAGCAGGACAGAGAGAGTATAATTTAGGTTGATTATATATTTTCATCCTATATTTTTTTTTTTGGAAGTTCAATCGGAAGTTTCTTTTCAACTCAAATGCCTTGATTAGTAATGTTCTCAAAGTCAAATATTTTCCTTAAGTGAATTTTTTGAGTGTCAGTTTAAGACAATGTCCAAATTACTATTGTAGAGGCATTTGTTCATCCCAAACCATTGTCAAACAAAGTCTAAAATGAAAGATTGGAGGCAATGGAAGTGTAAATGTATGGGTTGAATGTTTGAGTCTCTTTCGGATCATATTTACAATAGAGAACAAACTCATGCACAATCACATTTTTTCTCGTCCTAGGGACATTTTTCATTTGAGTTCTATTTTAAAATATGGGAATTATTGTAGTATCTTACATCGGTGGAAAATGAAAAAGTGGAGGGGGTGGGGGTTTGAATTCGTGACGGCCATATAACTCGATCCATAATCCCTCCACTTCGAAATATTTTTTTTTTGTCATTAACAGGAAAGTATTTTAATTAATAATTTTAAATTGATTTAGTTATAAATTTAAAATTTATTATCGATACACCATTAAATACTATCAATAACAATTATTTAGATGTTCTTTCGAATAATTAAATAAATCTATAATTATTGCTCAAAGTATTTTCACATTAGCGGAAAAAAAGGTAGGAAGATCATTTCAAGACAAAGAGAGTATAATTTAGGTTGATTATATATTGTCATCCTTTATTTTTTTGGAAGTTCGATCGAAGTTTCTTTTCGACCTGAATGCCTTGGTTAGTAATATTCTCAAAGTCAAATATTTTCCTGAAGTGAACTTTTTGAATGTCAGTTTAAGACAGTGTCCAAGTTACTCTTGTAGAGGCATTTGTTCATCCCAAATCATTGTCAAACAAAGTCTAAAATGAAAGACTGGAGGCGATGGAAGTGTAAATGTATGGGATGAACGTTTGGGTCTCTTTCGGATCATATTTACAATAGAGTACAAACTCATACACAATCACATTTTTCTCGTCCTCGGGACATTTTTCATTTGAGTTCTATTTTCAAATATAAGGATGATTGTAGTATCCCACGTCGATGGAAAATGAAAAAGTGGAGGGGGTGGGGGACAGTGGGTTTGAATTTGTGACAGCCATATAACTCGATCCATAATCCCTCCGTTTTGTCATTAACAAGGAAAGTATTTTAATTAATAATTTTAAATTGATTTAGTCATAAATTTAAAATCTGTTATCGAAACACAGTTAAATACTATCAATAAAAATTATTTAGATGTTCATTCGAATAATTAAATAAATCTAAAGTTATTGCTCAAAGTATTTTCACATTAGTGACAAAAAAAGTAGAAAGATCATTGCAGGACAGAGAGTATAATTTAGGTTGATTGTATATTGGCATCCTTTATTTATTTTTTGGAAGTTCGATCAGAAGTTTCTTTTCGACCCGAATGCCTTGGTTTGTAATGTTCTTAAAGTCAAATATTTTCCTAAAGTGATTTTTTTGAATGTCAGTTTAAGACAGTGTCCAAGTTACTCTTGTAGAGGCATTTGTTCACCCCAAACCATTGTCAGCAAAGTCTAAAATGAAAGATTGGAGGCGATGGAAGGGTAAATGTATGAGATGAATGTTTGAGTCTCTTTCGGATCATACTTACAATAGAGTACAAACTCATACACAATCACATTTTTTCTCGTCCTCAGGACATTTTTCAGTTGAGTTTTACTTTCAAATATAGGGATGATTATAGTATCCCACATCGGTGGAAAATGAAAAGGTGGAGGGGGTGGGGGACAGTGGGTTTGAATTCGTGACGGCCGTATAACTCGATCCATAATCCCTCGGTTTCGAAATGAATTTTTGTCATTAACAGAAAGTATTTTAATTAATAATTTTAAATTGATTTAGCTATAAATTTAAAATTTATTATCGATACACAATTAAATACTATCAATAACAATTATTTAGATGTTCATTCGAATAATTAAATAATTTTAAATTATTACTCAAAGTATTTTCACATCAGCGACAAACAAAGTAGGAAGATCATTTTAAGACAAAGAGAGTATAATTTAGAATGATTATAATTTAGATTGATTATATATTGGCATCCTTTTTTTTTTTTTTTTGGAAGTTCAATCATAAATTTCTTTTAGACCCGAATACCTTGGTTTGTAATGTTCTCAAAGTCAAATATTTTCCTGAAGTGAATTTTTTGAATATCAGTTTAAGACAGTGTCCAAGTTACTCTTGTGGAGGCATTTGTTCATCCCAAACCATTGTCAAACAAAGTCTAAAATGGAAGATTGAAGGTGATGGAAGGGTAAATGTATGGGTCTCTTCCGGATCATATTTATAATAGAGTACAAACTCATACACAATCACATTTTTTCTCGTCCTTGGGAAATTTTTCATTTGAGTTCTAGTTTCAAATACAGAGATGATTTTAGTATCCCACATCGGTGTAAAATGAAAAAGTGGAGGGGTACTTAAGTTTCCACTTACTACCACTGAATACCAATATCGTCCAAGTACTTTTGGGTAGGCTTGTGGTAAGCCAAATCGACCCAAGATATTTGTATTCAGTGAGTCAGTGCGTGGTACTTACATAGCGAACCGGGTCTTCAAGCTCGGATCATTACATATGGTATTATAGCGGGTCCCGACCGGAAATGTGGTACAAAGTGCTATGAAAAGCAAAGGGCTACACCGCAAGAAGCGTTGAGGGCTACCTCTTGAATTCGTACAAGCCACTTCTTGAATCCTGCGGGGTTCCGATCTTTGTGGGCCTTGCCGGGGACGACAAGGATCCAAGTAGGGGAGATTGTAGTATCTCAAATCAGTGGGAAATGAAAAAGTGGAGTGTTACTTAAGTTCCAACAAACTACCACTACTAAATAGAAATATCATCCAGGGACTTTTAGGTGGGCATGCGGTACGTCAAGTGGACCCAAAATATTTTTATTCAGTGGGCAGTGAGTGGTGGTTGCGTAGCAGATCGGGTCTTCGGGGTCGGGTCATTACAAATGGTATCAGAGTGGGTCCCAACCGGAAGTATGGAACAAAGTGTTGTGCAGAGCAAAGTGATACACTGCAAGAAGCGGTGGGAGCCACCTCTTAAACCGATCTTTGTGAGGGACGACAAGGATCCAAGTGGGGGAGATTGTAGTATCCCACTTCGGTGGAAAATGAAAAAGTGGAGTGGTACTTAAGTTTCACAAACTACCATTGAATACCAATATCGTCCAAGAACTTTTGGGTAAGCCTGTGGTAAGCCAAGAGGACTCAAGAAATTTGTATTCAGTGGGTCAGCGCTTGCGTAGCGGACCGAGTCTTCGAGTTTGGGTCGTTACAATGAGCCTTTAGATATTGAGAGCCTTCTCATTAAATCTTGTTCATGCAATAAATGTATTTTTTTCTTTGTTAAAAAAAAAAGTTTTAACCCCGTACCTACCGAACTCCTACCGAACTCGTGCTCATTTTTACTTTCCAAACTGCTACACGTTAGTTCAATTTGGAAAGTTTTAAGGTAAAGAATAAAATAAAAGGGGAAAGTTTTAAGGCTTATTTAAAATAAGATAAGAGCTGGGATTAAAATGTAGTCCATATTAAATAAAGGGGCCGGTGTAAAAATAAGAAAATATTAAGGGTTAAAGTGTGATATCTGAAATTTGAGAGACTGACTTGAAAAATATAGAAGCTAAGGGGATAAACTGTAACTTTAAGAAAATTCCTGGCCGTAGTTGTCTATATTTTATAAAAAATAATAAAATAAAAATATAATTTTAATATGACACTTTAAAACGCATACAAACATTATGAGCAAACGCTCACAAAACATAAGCATACACGGTTAGACACTCACCAAATTCATTCACCCACACTTATTAATCCATACATTGTCATGATAACTAGTACTCTGTCCCCGTACCAATGACACAGTGACAGTATAAATTTGGTCAGTTCTATAAAAATGAAAAACATACTATGCGATGGAAAAACTGGAAAGTAGTTTTTTTTTTTGCATACAACACATTAAACTAATTTATTTTCGCATATAACACATTAAACTAATTTATTTTAGCATCCATGGTGACTTTAACCAATGGGGTTAGTTTTTTCTCGTTAAATAGTCATGTATGTAAAGTGCATGTGATTAAATTTTAAAGGATACTTTTGATAGATTGGTCTAAAATAACGAAATAAGATGTAGGATTTAAATTTGACTTTTGAAAACCGTAGGGGTGAATTAAGAAAAAAGAAAGAAACAACCCTTAAACCTATAAATCCCCCCCCCCTTCTTCTTCTTCTTCTTCTTCTTCTTCTTCTTCTTCTTCTTCTTCTTCTTCTTCTTCTTCTTCTTCATTCAGCCCCACACAAATCTATATGGAAACATAATAATGCAGCTAAGTATGGAAACAAAACTTTCTGAATTCATCAAAATTACAAAAACAAAGATCACACACGGATGACAGAACACCGGAACAGAAATAAAAGTAAGGGAAAACTCCGCTTTTGTCCATCGCAGTACATTGGGGCGTGTTTCACTCTTATCATCAAACTTTAGTTTTTTCATTTTTACAATCGTTATAACAATGGTGTCATTTTATAACCAAATTCGTTATTTTACACTCAAACTTATTTCATTTTTACAATCATACCTCAAACAAAACAATAGTATCATTTTTTATCCAATTTCGTTAGTATAAAATGATACCATTGTTTGTGGTAAAATGAAAAAAAAAGTTAGATGGTATTACGCCCAAAATACGATGGACTAAAACGGAGTTTTTCCTAAAAATAAAGATAAACTAAAAAAATCTGACATTCAATTAGATACCCTTATGTAATCTCGTTGAGAAATCGATAAATCACAAATTAGACATTACATTCAATGTAAAAAAAAAAAAGCCTACAGTGATCAACTAACTGAGAAAAAAAGAAAGAAATTTCACAACTGACATTCAATAAGATACCCATATGAATTTGCTTTGAAAAATCCGATAAATCACAAATTAGATATTAAATTCAATGTAAAAAAAGCATACATTGATCAACTAATTGAGAAAAAAAGAAAGAAATTTCACAACTGAAATTCAATAAGATACCCATATGAATTCGCATTGAAAAATCCGATAAATCACAAATTTGACAATAAATTCAATGTAAAAAACACAGAGTGATCAACTAATTGAGAGAAAAAAAGAAATAAATTAAAATGGATCGGAAAGGATACCTGTAATTGCTGATATTCAGAGATAGAAACGGGTCGGAATGAGAAAAAATTGAAGGGATTGGGGCATTAATTGAAAAAAGTTGGAGGAAATTAAACCTATAAACACCCACTCCTTCTTCTTCTTCTTCATTCAGCCCCACCCCAATCTTCCTCTCTTTTACAGTCCGTCTCCCTTTCCCTCCGCCTTGAGCGGTGTCACCGCCATGGCATCCCCTTTCCCACTTCCCCATGCCATCCTTTCTCTCTCTATCTCGCTCTCTCTCTCTCTCTCTCTCTCTCTCTCTTCCCCCTACTTGACCCTACCATTTTCTTCCTCTTCCATGGTCGTCCGTATCCCCTTCCTACCATTCTTTGGCCATGAACCCCAAACATCAGCCATGGAAACCACCACAAACAGAAAGAAATCAAATGAAATCAAACAATACCCAACAATTGTATACATCTAACCCATCAAAATCAACCCATTCCATTCACAACCCAAACATCATTCTTCAAATTCCGAAATGGAAAAATCTGCAAGATCTTCAACATAGAGGGGGTTAGTGGAGAAGACTATCAGAGTGGTGAAGATGGCGGAGTTCGAAAAGAGAAGTAGATCACCGAAGTGAACATTTGAGGGAGACTGACAATGGTTTCTATATAAATGAGAGAGATGCGTTGGAACGTGAGGAAGAGAGAGAAGGGGAATGATTTGGCCGGATGATGGAGGTGAAAGGGCGTGGACTTGGCGGGGGTGTAACGGAGGTTAAGTAACTGCCTCAGAGTGGGAAAAGAAAGTAAGTGTCATTCAATCTCATCGTCGAATTCATTTTCGAACTTTCAATCCTAACCATCACTTATACCCAGAAAAAAAAGCGGTTAAAACCTTTGTATATTATATTATAGATACTGTTGGAAATTTTGATCTTGGGTTAACTTTGAGTGAACCTCATTTGTGGGTCCTATTAAGTTTGATCAAAGTCAATGTTTATATACTCCCTCCGTCCCATAAAATCTTACCCATTTTGTTATTTTGGGCGTCCCACTTTAAAGTCCCACTTTTCTAAAAAGAAAACTTTTTAATACTTCTTTATTCATGGAACCCACTTATCATACTCACATCAACTATCCACTTATTATTCTCTACCCCACTTTCTCTCTCCTACCCACTCACAACTCCTACTTTAATAACATTATATATATTCACTCCTTATTTTCCGTTCTCAACAGTAAATGGGCAAGCTAATGCGGGACGGAGGTATTATATATTATGTTACAATGTTGCAAATTGGTATTTTGGTGAAAATCAAATTATGCTTGAAGTTCATAGTTTTAAGACCTCAAGCTTTGACATTTATTTATAGGTGACTTTAATGTTAATGATGAAATAGGCTTTGTTGCCAACCCGCCCATGGGAAAGAAAAGACAACTATTCACTTGTTTGGTCATATAAAGTGTTTTGTTGTCTCATATCTCACATGAGAATGGGAAAAAAAGTTGAAGTGTTTTAAATTAAATTGCATTTCATGGTCCTTTGTTCAAGTATCATGATGTTAGGTAGCTTGAACCCCTTACCACATGCACTCGGGTGTGGGCGTGGGCATTTGGACGAATTGGTTTGATTCAGACAACTTTATTCTTTTTATTCAAAGTTTATTTGACGTTTCCAGTTTTGTAATTTGGTCTCCAATGATCAATTAAGTCCGTCAATTTCCTAACAAGACTCCAAATCAACTTCAAGAGAGAGTTCATCTTCTTAACGGATTGATAGAACCCAAAACGCGTCGTATATAAGGGCGATCCCTCTTCTTATCGATTTTCTATCTGGAAAATAAAGAGATAGTATTTTTCTCCACGACAATTGTTCTCGTTTCAGATTGTGTGATTTGGGTGTGTGATTCAGGCAAAGTGAGATAGAGAAGCAGTTGAATCCGTATTTGTATGCAGACATTCTTGATACGTATCTTGTGATCGTTTTATCCTAGGAGGAAATTGCATGTACTTGAAGTTGCACGAATTGGAACGAATTGGAGGCAATATTTTCTTTAGGACAATCTTTCTAAGACGACTCTATCAATCCTGATAAATTGTTCTAACTCTTTTTTTTTTTTTTCACTACTCACCCACATGCACGCACAGAAGCGCCTAGGAGATAAATCCTACGGAGAGAAAGCCTTCCCTCTAACTTCTGAGGGGATCGAACCCATGACCTACAGGTTGGAAGCCATGAGCTCTAACCAGCAAGCCAAATCCCCATGTGCTTGTTCTAACTCTGTATCTGTTTTTGTTTGTTTTCCCGATACGCGATCTTGCTGTTATGTTTGCCATTGGCTTAATAATTTTGTTGTTATAACATGATTATTCCTGATTAATCTATTATCGTTGCATATTTAATATTCCAATAACGTAAAATCTAGGGAGAAACGCGTTTCTCCATAAGTTATGGAGAAACGGGTTACGGGTATCCAGAACTTTTTGAAAGGATATCCAGAAACTTTTTGTATTGGCCATGACCTTGTCCCATGGTTGCCACGGATATCGGTCTCAAAGGTTACGGATATCCGTAACCCTTTAAAGGATATCCGTAAGCTTATGAAAGTGATATCCGAAACCTTCAAAATGATATCCGTAAACTTTCAAAATGTTTACGGATATTCATTGATGGTTTACGGATATACATTTGAAGGTTTTACGGATATCCGAAAACCTTCAATAAGCAATTTCGGTCTTGGATTTGGCTTCAAATCTATTTTTACGGATATCCGCCCAAAGGCTTCGAATATCCGTTCCAAAGCTTCCGGGATATCCGTAACCCTTTGAGATCGATATCCGTAAATTTTCTTCAGTTATCAAACGTATAGCTTCTGGCTATTAAAAACGCGTTTCTCCATAGTTATGGAGAAACGCGTTTCTCAGCAGACCTACTCTTCCAATAAACACATAAGCGACACAACTTTTAGACGAATCGCATATTTAATATTCCAATAAACACATAAGCGACACAACTTTTAGACTAATCGGGCACATTAAAAATCTTGTATCATTTGTATCATGAAGCTTAGAAAAAAATGAGGTTCTCCATGGCAAAATCCAACTCACATTGCAAAAGCCAATTCGCTTGCACAATTACACAGATCTGTAGCAGTGTTCTAAAAGACCCCACCTAAGGGCGCTAGATCCCTCTCCAACGCCTAGTTCTAAGCCCCGCCTAGGTCCCGACTAGTCCCCACTTAGGCGCTAGGCCCGACTCCGCCTAGCATCTGCCTAGTGCTTTTTAAAACCTTGATCTGCCTAGTGCTTTTTAAAACCTTGATCTGTAGAACGATACTCCCATATCCCTCCGCCTTTTGTGCATTGCAAACTGGGAATCAGTCCGATAAATGGATTTGGATTTGGCATTGCTGCTGTCACGTGTTTGCTCCTTCTTCCTGCTCCCGTAAAATTCAGTTAGTAAATGCAAAAATCTAGCTACAAAATATAAAATATTTATAGCGGTTTTTAAGGAACATGGGAGCTAACACAATATTTTTACATTTGTACATACAAATGTTTTACATTTCTTAGTTAATTTTTTACATTTCCTAATTAAATATTAAGCAGCAGTAGCAAAACCAGGGGCACTCGCATATAAAACCCATTAAACCCTAGTAATGTACACTACTTACAAAGACTTGGTGGTTATATATATTATGTATCTAAGTAAAATCTGCAAGTCTTTTAATGTTACACTTTGACACCCTTTGCAGCTTCCTTGATCTGTTGAATTGTGAAAATTCCAAACATGTCGTCATCTTTGACTGCGTTTACTACCGCAAGTCCAACATCGTCGACATTGACCGGAGGAGCTAAGAGAAGATCGGATCCGGGAAGAGAAGTCAAAGGTTTGGTGAAGTTTTCTACACTGCCGAGAAATCTCTCCAATGGCTCACCTACCAAATCTAGAGGGATTTCATAACCATTTACCTTTCTCTTGCCGTAGATAAACCCTGGTCTTAACACAACACCTGCACATATTCAAAGTGAATCATTAAGCATGCAAATAGAGGGTGTTAATCAATATGTATTCCGCCTGTCCCATAATAAGTGTCACGTTTCTAAATAAGGAAATATTCTTAGTGAAATTTTGGTATGGTACAAGCAATGTACAAACAAGTTAAGAACATTCAGGATCGACTAGTGAACATCGACACCAAGTTATAATTGGGAGCGGCTATTGCCAATCCCAAATATGCACCTACACCCCTCTATTGTTTAGGAATAAAACTATTGGGTGTTTACACAAAATTATCATCATCAACTTTATTCCTCTCTTCGAAACATACTCCATATGTCTCTAAATAAATGCCATTTTCATTTAAAAAAAATCCCTAAATGAATGTTCCATTGTGTAGTGCCATTCTAGATTGTACTCCCTCTGTCCCTAAATGAATGTAAAAAATAAGTTTCAAATTTGCTATTGATCAAGAGCAATTTTGAAAAAAAATCACATTCATTTGGGGACGGAGGGAGTATTATTTAGGAAAAATTCCCCTAGGGCCCCTCTGCCCAGATTTTTTTCCTCTTAAAGATTTTTTTTTTGTAAATCTCAAATAAAGAGTTATCCCCAGATTCAAATTCCCCAGACACCCCTAGACTCCCCCTCTCCCCTTACATCATTTTATTCCTCTCTCTTCTTCTTTTTTTTTCCCAAATAAAGAGTCATTTTAACAACAAATAGTATACCCCACAGGCTGCCGACTATCTAAGTTTTAAAATGCCTAAAAGCCCCCCTGTGGTTAGGTGGATGTGCGGGTGATCCCCTATGCTACAACATTAAACAGCTAACACACCCATGGTTAACAGTGGGTCGCAACCGTTAACTTTTCCATCAAAGATTAACTTTGATGCTATGGTGGGGGTAACAAAAGTAGGGCAGGGGATATGTAAATTAGACTCATGCTTCGTCAACAATATTATTAACCTTTTTTGCACCAAAAATGATACAATATCATTAACCTTATTTTGTACCAAAAAGAATATAACTAAGATAGTAAATCTATTATGCACTGTAGACAATTTTGGCCAAGCATCAAAAGGACATAACATTAAACTACTCATATGACATCCTTTGATCACAGACCGCAACCAGTACTGAAACAGAAACAGCCGGTACTCTGGCCGTCCGGTATCATTCCGCCACCTTTGCTCGTATCTATCTATTGTTTCTAACAGCCTTACAACTTCGTCCATCTCAGGCCGTTATAAGAGGCAAATTGGCCTTATAATTCAGCTATAAGAGTCTTATAAGTTACTTATAAGAGTTGTATCATGTATGTCTAAATTATGATACCAATTCGTTATTATTGAAAATTTTGATTTTTTTTTTTTGTTGAAAAAATTGTTAATTAAGTCAATTATAAGAGACAAATAATTCTTATAAGTTACTTATAAGAGTTGTAATGTCTAAATTATGATACAAATTCGTTATTATTGAAATTTTGATTTTTTTTGTTGAAAAGATTGTCTCATAACTGAATTATAAGAGATGAAGTAGTGTTATAATTCATTTGTAAGACAATTATAAGAGACGAAGTAGTTATAAGAGGCAAATTGGTCTTATAATTCAGCTATAAGAGAGTCTTAATGTGTAAATTATGAGATTAATTCGTTGTTATTATTGAAACTTTTGTTTTTTTTTAGTTGTAAAAATTGTCTTATAAGTCGGTTATAAGAGACAAATAAGTCTTATAAGTTACTTATAAGAGATGAAGTAGTCTTATAAGTCCGTTATAAGATGGCGAGGGGTGTCTATGGAATTTTAGATCTAGTGTGTCCTGCATTGAGTTTGAATCTCGGAGGGGCCTTAGAGGAAGTGGGCCTATTATTTTTCTTTCAAATTGTCCCATTCACTATTCAACAAAACCAGATATAAAAAAAATATAAAAAAAAGGCAAACGTGAAACTTGAAAGAGGAAGTGAATCACCAGAGTTTGGATATTTTGATAGAACCTCGGATTCTGCTTTCCGCTTCCCGGTAAAGTAACCAGATGTTTGTAGAAATGATGGTATGTTGTAGTCATGCACTGAGATCAAGATGAACTTGGGAACTCCTGCAAGTAAACAAGCACGTAATATAGGTTGGAATATTTTGTCGCACAGAACAATTTGATGATGGCATTCACACAGACAAGAAAAGGTAAGAAAGAAGAGTTCACCAGATCTTCATAAGAAAACAGAGTATGAGAAACTTATTACTCCCCCCGTCCCAAAATGAATGTCGAAAAAAAATCAAATTTGCTCTTGATCAAGAGCAAAATTGAAATTTTTTTGGACATTCATTTGAGGACGGAGGGAGTATATTGCATCAAAATTCAAAAGTTGGTCTTTAGGATGAATTCAGCGATAACAGAACTTAGTGCTCTCACATTTACAAGTCAGAGAAACAACTACTATCTCCGTTCATAAATAAATAGTCGGATAAGGGAGATGAATTTCAACACACACAAACTTACTGCTTGAAAGTTTACGGTCTGAGGAACAGAAAGACAATGTACAATAAAACAAATCAGAACTGTTAGAGATGTTAAGAATCAACAGGCGCCTCAAATTGAAAACTCCAAAGCTGAAGTCTCTGTGAACCATGCGGCCGCCTCATCCTGTGGGTGGCGCCCGCCTCAAATTGTCCATGACCTGCCTGGAGCCTCGGCCTCTCATGCAGCCGCCTCACCCTGTGCGAGGCGCCCGCCTCAAGCTGACTGATGCTCTCCTTGGCTGATTCCACTTCAGATTCACGCACAGCTTATCCCTTTAAATTTGGTTAATGTATTTATTTATTTGTGCCTCTTAGTTTTAGCCTTTTCATATAGCTTCCAACATGTATATATACTCTTCAATTGTGAAATGAAATATTATCATTTGACAATCTCTTTACATGGTATCAGAAGCATAGATCCATAATTTTTCCAGCCACCCCATGGCCTCTACCGAAACCAATCTACTCCTCCCCAACACCGCCGAGCCTACCAAACCACTCGTCGTCGTCTCTCTTTCACACATTCTCAAACTCACCGCCACCAACTATATTGCGTGGAAGGTTCAAGTTGAAGCCACCCTAATTGGCCTTGATCTCTATGGCCACATTGATGGCACCCTAATAGCACCTCCGGAATACATCACCCCACCCTCACCAACCTTAGCCGCCACCGCCAGTGATGCTGAGAAGGCCACTGCTGCTGCTACTCCTCCCCCTGCTCCTGTCAAAAACCCCGCCTATTCAACCTGGTATAGGCAAGACAAACTGCTCCTCAGTGCCTTTGCCGGCACTCTATCTCCCTCCATTGTTCCTCTTATCTCTCAGTGCAAAAGCACATATGAAGCATGGACCACACTTGCCAAAACATATGCCAATCCATCTCGTTCTCATCTCAAGCAGATTAAAGATCGTCTCCGCAGTATCACAAAAGGTCCCCGCTCCGTCTCAGATTATATGCAAGATCTAAAACTCTGTGCCGATCAATTAGCATCTCTTGGCCGTCCCATTGACTCTGAAGACCTTGTTGACAGGATCCTTGATCAATTGAATGACCCTGACTTTGATTCAGTTGTCACTGCCGTTCAAAGTCGTGAATCATCTATCACCTTTGACGAGCTTCATGACAAACTGTTAAACCGGGAACTCACCATCAAACACAAGTCCCAACCTCTCTCTTCCTTCCCGAATCGGCTGGCAATTACACCAATAAATCCACCACTCGACGGCCCTCGAACCGCCAAACTACCTACTCCACAAACCCACCACCAAATTCCAACCCTAACCACGGGTCGCCGCCCCTATAATGGCGAATGTCGGTGGTGCGAAAGCAGTGGTCATTATGTTTCCCGGTGTACCTCCTTTCGTCGGCAATTTCCCAATCTTTGTGTTCCCATCTCCACCTCCCAATTCCACCCGTTCAAACCCAAGACCTCCATACCGCCAGCCCTCCTCACCCTACCCAGCTGCTCATACCTCTTCACTTCACAACCCTAACCCTCCCTCTTGGCTACTAGATAGTGGAGCTACTCATCATGCCACCAATAATCTTGGACACCCTTGCTCTTCATTCACCCTATACTTGGGACAGAGGAACTTTTCATCGGGGATGGCTCGCTTACATATTGCTAATACCGGTTCCACCTCTATGTATGCTACCTCTAGCTCCTTTACACTTAATAATGTTCTCCATGTTCCGTCTCTGTCTAGAAATATTATTTCCATAACTCAATTTTGTCGTGATAAATGTGCTTCCATAACCTTCTCATCTAACTCTTTTCTTGTGAAGGACCTTCGCACAAACAAAATCATCCATCAAGGTCAACCTAACTCTGGTGTCTATGAGTGGCTCCCGTCTTCCCCGACACTCCATTCCGCTACTCTCTCGTCAACTTCAAATTGGCATCATCGCTTAGGACATCCATCTCTTTCTATTCTACGTTATGTTAGCAAGCACTTTAGCTTAGACATTCCCAGTTCAATTTCATTTAATTGTAATTCTTGTGGCTATGATAAAAGTCATAAACTCCCATTCTTTGACAATACAATTCGTCTCGTGGTCCTCTTGACATTATTTACAGCGATGTATGGACTTCCCCATTCCCTCCTTTGATGGAGTACAAATACTATATTATTTTCGTTGATCATTTTTCTAAGTACATTTGGTTCTACCCGTTAAAGCATAAAGATGACACACTCCCTGTTTTCACTCGCTTAAACACCTTCTTTGAGAAATTTTTAATCGACCAATTATCACCATTTACGGTGTGATGGTGGTGAATATATTGGTCTTCGCCCGTTTCTTGCTCAACATGGTATTTCTCACTTTACTTCTCCACCCCATACTCAGGAGCATAATGGTTACTCGAACGGAGACACGAGACACATTGTTGAAACCGGACTCTCCCTTCTAACCCATTCCTCTACGCCTAGAAATTACGGTCATTAGCCTTTGCTACGCTTGCTACCTAATCAATAGAATGCCAACCCCTCCCTCCATCTCGGATCTCCGTTTGAAACACTTCATCACCAAAAACCTAATCTTGCAAAACTTCGCGGTTTCGGTTGTCTATGTTATCCTTGGCTCCGCCCCTATACTCACAACAAACTTGATCATCGCTTCGCACTTGTATCTTTGTCGGCTACTCTCCCACTCAAAGTGCATATTTTTGCCTCGACCCAACATCTCACAAAATATACACTTCTCGCCATGTCAAGTTCATACAGCACAACTTCCCTTACTCCATTGCTACCTCACGGCCCGAACCTCCTCTTCCTACGTACAGCATGGTGCTCCACTCTCTCGCCCATCCTACCTACTCCTCAACCCCACAACCTGCCAACACAAACACCCCACCACCCACCCAAACCTATCCACCCGACCCCTCCACCCCTCAGGCCACTTCCTCCATCTCGAGTTCTAACCAGAATTTCACCACACCTTCCTCAGTCGAATCTGACACTTCTTCCTCACTTCCTGCTTCAGATTCTTCCTCTACTTCGATCTCACCAGCCTCACCTACCCCACCCCCCAACCGTCCTGTTACTCGCCTTCAACATAACATCACCAAACCAATTCAAAAACTGAACCTTCACTCCTCTCTTCAAATTTCCACCGACCCTGAACCCTCCACAATCACCCAAGCTCCCTAAAAAGTCCCATTTGGCGTACGGCGTGCGGCAGAGTTCGATGCTCTTCGCACAACCACACACTTGGGATCTTGTCCCCACCTCTCCGTCCCAAAATTTAATTGGCCGAGCTGGGTCTACGACCAAGTATAATCCCGATGGTTACGTGTCCCGACACAAAGCTCGTTTAGTAGCTAAGGGGTTTCGCTGTCTGGCATTGATTACTCCGAGACCTTGATCCTGTTGTCAAGCCGGCCACCATCATTTGTTCTTTCCACTTGCCACAATCAATGGTGGCACTTCGACAGGTAGATATCAACAATGCTTTCTTACAGGGCTCTCTCTCTGAGGATGTTTACATGTCTCAGCCACCAGGGTTTGTTGATCCTCAATTACCCTCTCATGTTTGCAAGCTTCGACAGGCCATCTATGGGTTAAAACAGGCTCCCCGAGCTTGGTATAATGAGCTCAAAACATATCTACTGTCTCTTGGTTTTCGCAGCTGTGTTTCTGATTCCTCCTTATTTGTTCTTCGCAACAGTCATGCTCTCATTTATCTCCTCGTTTACGTGGATGATATTATTATAACTGGATCAGATAATAGCATTGTGGACAGGTTCATTGCCTCTCTCTCATCCAGGTTCTCTCTAAAAGATATGGGCTCCCTATCATACTTTCTTGGTGTTGAGGTCTTACCCCATCCGGATGGTCTTTTCTTAAGTCAACATAAATACGTACAGGACATTCTCACTCGGGCAAATATGGCTGATGCTCGCCCTGTAGCTACTCCGATGGTAGTCCATCCCACATTATCCGCCAACTCCAGTCCCTCCCTCTCCAATCCTACTGAGTACCGAGCATTAATTGGCAGTCTTCAGTATCTATCTATCACTCGGCCGGACATATCATTTGTGGTTAATCGGTTATCTCAGTTCATGCAACGTCCCACTGAAGAACATTGGGTTGCCTTGAAACGTGTTCTTCGCTTCCTTGCTGGCACATCTACTACTGGGCTTCTCATTCGCCGCTCCTCTCCCTTGCATCTCCATGCCTTTACCGATGCCGATTGGGCTGGCGATAAGGACACTTTTCTCTCCACCACGGGTTTCATTGTCTATCTTGGGTGTAATCCCATCTCTTGGAGTTCTAAGAAGCAACGGACTCTTGCTCGCTCTTCTACCGAGGCTGAATATAGAGCAGTTGCACATACTACAGCAGAAGTCCTTTGGCTGCAAAATTTGCTTCAGGAACTTGGTGTCTCTTGTGTCGCCATTCCTACAATATTTTGTGATAATCTTGGTGCAACATATGTCGCAGCAAATCCTCGTTTCCACTCACGTATGAAGCATCTTAGTCTTGATTACCATTTTGTTCGTGAGCATGTTCAAAACAACTCCTTAACTGTGACACACATCTCCGGAGATGATCAGTTGGCCGACGCTCTCACTAAACCACTAGCTCGTGACCGGTTTGCTTTACTCTCCTCCAAGATTGGACTTACTTCTCGATCGTCCATCTTGCGGGGGCATGTTAGAGATGTTAAGAATCAACAGGCGCCTCAAATTGAAAACTCCAAAGCTGAAGTCTTTGTGAACCATGCGGCCGCCTCATCCTGTGGGTGGCGCACGCCTCAAAATGTCCATGACACTTTGGAGCCTCGGCCTCTCATGCGGCCGCCTCACCCCTTGCGAGGCGCCCGCCTCAAGCTGACTGATGCTCTCCTTGGCTGATTCCACTTCAGATTCACGCACAGCTTATCCCTTTAAATTTGGTTAATGTATTTATTTATTTGTGTCTCTTAGTTTTAGCCTTTTCATATAGCTTCCAACATGTATATATACTCTTCAATTGTGAAATGAAATATTATCATTTGACAATCTCTTTACAAGAACATCCTGTTCCATACTTTAGAGAATCTTTCAGGCTTTCCAAACCATATACCCTTGAAACTTTAGCTCATTACTCTTCTGGTTCTAACCTAAGAAGCACCCGCATCTACACATCAACACAATTTGACGTGGCACTACAGGATTCTGACAAAAAAAAAAAAAAAAAAAAAAAAACATATATAGTGTGTGACAAGTTTTGATTCCAACATGAATTTTTTCAAGTTGGCCAAACTGACAAAAAAAAAAAAAAACCATAAAAATTATAAGTCAGAGACATGTTTGGAGTTCCAACATGGTTTTACCAAGTATGCCAGACTGATATATATATATATACATACATACATACATACACATATATATATACATATATATATAGATATACATATATATATACATATATATATATATGTATATATATATATATATATGTGTGTATGTATGTATGTATGTATATATATATATATATATCAGTACGGCATACTTGGTTTATACATATATATATATATGTATATATATATGTATATCTATATCTATATATATATGTATGTCTATATATATATATATATATATATATATATATATATATATATATATATATATATATATATATATATCAAACTGGTAATAGATTTAAAGGTCCTTTTTCTTAGCAGATGGACGGAACATGGATCAGGAAACAATTTGAATTGGCCCACTTCACTATCACCCATGCTACTGCACTACAAAATCAGAGCAGAATAAGATAGAATAACAAATGGATAATGAATTCCTGGTAATATTTATTGCAAATGTTAAATGATTGACTTGACAGAAGGCCAGCGACTGGCATGCACTCAATTATCTCTTTAGGAGGTCTCAAAGTAGAGAGTTTCATCCTTCATCCTAATCTTGAAGAAAAGTAATACTCCCTCCGTCCCAAAATGAATGTCCATTTTGAGTTTAAGGGTCATTTTGAAAATGTTGATTTTAATAGAAAAAAATCATAAACATTCTTGCTATTCACTTTCAAAATTTTAGTTTTGCAAAAATATAATAAACTATGAATTTATTGTTTTTGAAAAAAAAAATCATTTAGGGACAAAGTTATCTGAATTTAAAATTTCAAAAGGTCATTCATTTTGGGACAGAGGGAGTACTAACTAGTCTGGAGTGACTTCAGAATCAAAGAATATTCTGTCAAAATGGCACACGTACAATTTCTCACCGATATGACTTTACCCATATCTCACTACATATCCAGCACATGCCAGGAGGCGTTGACCCTAGGGGTCACTGCTCCTCATAACCACCGGGAACTCCCAAAGTACTTTAAGAGTGTGAGGCTTGACTTTTGCCCTCTATCTCACAGGGAACTAGTTAAGGTGCTTATCTACAGCTCGAAGGTTGCATCCCAGATTTGGCATCATTCTTTTTCTACATAATACACTTTTGGAAAGAAAAGATGTCAAAACTTTCTCAGATCTCTCTTGATGATAGCAAGAATAGTTTATCAAAACATCTTTGAAAAAACAGGGTGATATTTGACGAAGCATTTTCACCAGTGGCACAATACTTCTCAATCACTATTGGATCAAAAGTATATCCCTGAAAACACAATATAACGTATAACACCAGCATTTTGACTAGGTTTGTTAAGCATTTGGATGAGCTGGTAAGTCTATGTGGCATTCTGTTTGGTTTGTGAATTGTGACACACCATGTGGTGCACCTCAAATTGTCCTCCGTGTATGAGAAGGGATCCAGACATGTAAAGTGTTAAGAGTATGATTTAAATTGTTGGGCAGGCTCGCTGGCAACTTAAGCTCTTAAATGAGTTGGTAATCTATCAAGGTGCAATGTAGCATATGAGTCCTTTACTCTATAATTTCAGTCAAGGGAAACAAGAACCAATAATATCTTACCGTACTCTTTCGCAGCACTTACTGCAACAACGTTCGCCTCGCCATTAATTCTTTTCATTTGCTCCTCACTGCCAAAACCTCCAATAGTTGAAACGACTGCAGTAGCTCCAAGAAGTACTTCATCCCAGTTTACATAAAATAAATCTCCTGCATGACATGAAAATGATTAAAAGTCAGTAGTAAAATACATATAATGATCAGACTTTCTAAGACAGAATTCACATGATATAATTACAGGTTATTCCCCGATCATAATTATCACAATGAACATTAAGCATACCATCTATTTTTCTGTTTAAGGTTTGATTTGAGCAGCTAGAGACTTTCACATCCATAGAATAAATAGGTTTAATCCATAAGCTGAAGATGGTAATCACACAGATTTAGGACTGATTACTATCAGTTGACATTTCAACTTCAGAGTATCTCAGCCTACTGCCTATGTATTGTGTTAGAATTCGAAATATGTGAAGAGGAAATTGTTATTTCACTCCTTGAAGAAATATGAATGATACAATCCTATATATACACAATAATCCTTCTTTGACTAGGATTCTATTCTAGCTATACATTCTACTTTCCTATTACCAAAGGAGTCTTCCTAAAATACAATACTAGAATAAGGAAACAATATTTACAAGGAAAGGAAAAGATGTTAAATAAACTAAGGAAAAGATATTGACAATCCGTCAATATCTCAACACCCCCCCTCAAGTTGGAGCGTGTAGGTCACAAAAGCCCAACTTGCCCAGTAAATGTAGAAACTGTCGACTGCCCAATGCCTTAGTAAGAATATCAACCACTTGTGCAGTAGTATGAACTTTGGCAGTTGTGATGACACCTGTCTGAACAGCATCGCGAACAAGGTGACAATCAACTTCAATATGCTTTGTTCGCTCATGATGAACAGGATTCCTAGCCATGTGCAATGCAGCCTGACTATCACAAAGAAGGAGCATGGGAAAATTATGTTGAATCCCAAATGAACCAAGCAAACTACGAAGCCACTTAAGCTCACACGTTGCACTAGCCATAGATCGATATCCAGCCTCAGCTGAAAAGCGAGAAATAGTAGTCTGCTTCTTTGTCTTCCAAGAAATTGGCGAATCCCCAAGAAATACTAAGTAAGCAGTGAGAGAACCCCGTGTAATAGGGCAGCTTGCCCAATCAGAATCACAAAATGCCCGAAGTCGTAGGGCAGAAGATGCCTTCAATAAAATGCCTTGACCAGGATGGGACTTGAGATAGCGTACCACTCGTAAGGCAGCTTTCCAATGACCCATCTTAGGTTTGTTCATAAACTGTGCAAGAGTATGCACACAGTAAGCGAGCTCCGAACGAGTGATAGTGAGATAAATAAGTCGCCCTACAAGACGCCTGTAGGGTTCAGGATCACGAAGCTCAACGTCCGAAAGTAAAGCCAAACCATGATTCTGTTCAATAAGAGTAGTTGCTGGGCGAGCACCAAGAAGCCCAGTTTCTGAAAGAATGTCAAGAGCATACTTTTGTTGAGAAAGAAATATGCCATCCGGATGTTTTGCAACTTCAAGTCCCAAGAAATACTTGAGACGTTCAAGATCTTTCATATGAAAACAACGACTGAGATAGGCTTTGAAACGACAAATTGCAGTCGAATCATTGCCTCCAATAACCAAGTCATCAACATACACAAGCACATGGATTTCAAGAAGAAGTACGAAGAGAAAAGAGAGAGTAATCTGAACATGATTGAGTAAACCCGTACTCCTTTAGTGCCACGGAAAGCTTTGCAAACCAACAACGAGGAGCTTGTCGTAAGCCATATAATGATTTCTTCAGTTTGCAAACTTTGCCAAAAGATGAAGCTGGATGTCCCATTGGAACCTTCATATACACATCCTCACTTAGATCCCCATGCAAAAAAGCGTTGTGGACGTCCATTTGATGAAGCTCCCACCCTCGAACTGCAGCAATAGAGAGAAAAACTTGTACTGTAACCATCTTTATTGTGGGTGCAAAAGTCTCCTTGAAGTCCACTCCTTCAACCTGACGGTTTCCCAAGATCACCAACCGGGCCTTGTATCGTTCAATTGACCCATTGCGTTGTACTTAATCTTGTAAACCCATTTGTAGCCAATCACTTTCTTGTCAACAGGAGCATATACCAATTCCCATGTACCATTCTGATCAAGAGCATCAAGCTCTTTATTCATAGCCTCACACCATTTAGGAGATTTGACCGCTTCACCAAAATGCTTCGGCTCGACACACGAGTCGATGGCGGCCAAAAACAACGATGCGCCATAGAAAATTTAGTGCAATTGACAAAGTGTGATAAAGGATACCGAGTACCTAAAGATTTCTTTTGGTCCGGCGAACAAGACGGGGAGGGGACACGTGCGGCGTGAGCTTTACCCAACTCATATTCATTTAGAGGATACTTTGAAGAGGGAACCTTAGCTCTCTGACCTCGGCCCAAAATCTCTGCTGCAGCTTGTTCAGTCTCCTGTAATGAATCAGAAGCGGGTTCGAGCCTCTGATCGATCAGAATCGACGCTGGATGTGCGGCGCTTGTGCGACGGAGTTGTTCAAACAATCGCTCAAGCAGCTATTGTTTGTTAAATCGGGTTGTTCGCCTCACACAGGTCGATCAACCGTGTTCGAGCAACCGATTGACCTCATGAAAATTGTCTTCTTCATGGGCAATTTCATCTGTAGACTCATAAAGAAAGATGTCCAAAGCTGTGTAGGCTCTTTCCGGATCAGTCCAATCACTAGCAAAGGAAAATTCCTTTTTCACAAAAATTACATCCCTCGAAACAAGCAACTTATTTTCATCAAGATCATAAACATACCAACCTTTCTTCCCATAAGGGTACCCCAAAAATACATATCGCCTACTTCGACTAGCAAACTTATCATTATCTCTTCGAGAGTAATGAATATAACATAGAGAACCAAAGATCTTAATGTGTTTGTAAGAAGGAAATTTTTCAAAAAGTATTTCATAGGGGGTTTTTCCATTCAACAACTCCGAAGGGGTCCGATTAATAAGGTGCCCTGCCGCTAATACACATTCCCCCCAAAATTTGACCGGTAATTTTGCTTGAAACATCAAAGCACGAGACACATTCAAAATATGTCTATGCTTTCTTTCAACCCTTCCATTTTGTTGGGACGTGCGAACACAAGTAGTGTGATGTTCAATGTCGTTTTCAAGAAAATATTTTTCCAAACAAGTGAATTCCGTTCCATTATCGCTTCTAATTTTCTTGACACGTTTATTAAATTGCCGTTCTACCATGGCAAGGAAATTTTTCAAAATTTGCGCGACATCACTTTTAGACTTTATCAAATAAGCCCACACGGCACGGGAACAGTCATCCACAATAGTCAAAAAATAAACTGCTCCACATAAAGCAGGTTTTCTATAATCACCCCAAATATCACAGTGTATTAAATCAAAAACTTCATCAGACTTACTTTCACTAAGCAAAAATTTATCCCTACTTTGCTTAGCCTTGCAACAAATCCCACAGACATCTTTATTAATACTATCACGATTAATAAAAGGCAATAGACCAACCACCTTACTTGACGGATGTCCAAGTCGCTGATGCCACAACTCATAGCTTCCAGATTCTCTAACGTTGCAAGCCTGTGTTACTGTTGTTCTCCTTAAGTAGTATACTCCCCCTTCTTGTTCACCCGTTTCAATCGAAATCTTCATGGCTCGATCCTGTATATGACACAAACTTTATCAGAAAAATGCACCACATAATTGGAATCATTTAGTAATTGAGAGATAGACAATAAATTGCAATTGAACGCAGGAGCATATAAAACGTTTCTCAAAGTTAGGTGTGATCCGATGGTAACATCGCCTCTTTTGTAGCCAATATATATCCTCCATTAGGCAAACCTATATGATTAGCCTCGATCTGACGAACATTCTTGAGCAAGGAAACGTCGCCTGTTATGTGTCGATTAGCTCCGCTATCGATGAGCCAATTGTACGTCTTACCACCTACGTGTCGGTCGATACACTGGGCCAGGCAAATAGTTGACTGCACAAGCTTCTTAACAACATTCCACCGTTCAGGTGAGAAACCCATCATCAGACGAGCCCAATCTGCATCCGTCCTTCCAGAGGTTTCTCCTCCATTGATCTGCACATTGCTGACTCGTGCACTCAATGCGTTAGTTCTGCGACCAGTTGTGCAGACAGTTGACTGCACAAGTTCCTTAACAACATTCCACCGTTCAGGTGTGAAACCCATCAGACGAGCCCAATCTGCATCCGTCCTTTCATCAGTTCCTCCTTATTTAATTTCTTCAACCTTCTTAGGTCTATCAATGCTTGATGTCGGGTAGTACGGCAACGTCCGCTCACTACCTCCAAGCAATTTCTTATTTCCTCCTTCGGCGAACATGGCGAAGGGTTTGTATTTGGTGATTGTCTAGGGCTCTGATACCATGTTAGAATTCGAAATATGTGAAGAGGAAATTGTTATTTCACTCCTTGAAGAAATATGAATGATACAATCCATATATACACAATAATCCTTCTTTGACTAGGATTCTATTCTAGCTATACATTCTACTTTCCTATTACCAAAGGAGTCTTCCTAAAATACAATACTAGAATAAGGAAACAATATTTACAAGGAAAGAAAAAGATGTTAAATAAACTAAGGAAAAGATATTGACAATCCGTCAATATCTCAACATATTGCCACTAGAACTTTCTGTTTTGTGAAAAAGTAATACTCACTCTGTCCCAATTGAATTGATGTGTATTCTTTTTATTCATTTGTTTTGACAACATATACCATTAGGGTAAATGTGAGTTACGTGATAGTAGGATTATTGAAATGAAAGACACTCTGCCTTGTGATGTTTTAGTCAACATACTGGGGCTTGTGTTTGTCTCCGGTGCACGGTTGAAATGCCATAAGGTTACTGTTGCAGAGATCTAACACATTGAAAATGCTTTGATCTGTAAACTAGACGACCTATTCAATGTAGTGAAAGAAATGAACATGCCTGTCACCCAAGTAACCTGATCAGCCCACGAAGTCGAGGATGGTGGCCGCCCTGACCTGTAAAATTTTATTCAAATCTTAGTACCACAAAAAATGAAGGATAATACAATTTTACTCCCGAAAATGTTTTGGGCACACTTTCAAATACTTTACAAGTGAAAAATGTCGGGTTCAAACAGAAATAACATACTTCCTTTGTCCCAGAGTCCTACTTTCTTTTTTGGTATGTCCCAAAGTAAGAGTCTCATTCCCAAAATGGCAAATTATGAATATTGTTTTGGACAACTTTGTCCTTACGCTTAATTGCAAAAAAAAAGTACTTAACTAACCTAGTTTTTTCCCAGTTGAATTATTAATAGCGTTTTCGATAATTATGTCCTCAACTCACTTGAAATATTTACTCATTTTAATGTTTTCTTAAAAAACGTGCAAACTCAAGGTAGGACTCTTACTCTGGGGCGGAGGGAGTAAGAAACAACTAAACTACATGAATTGATTAGATAGAAATTGCAGCACCTGCTAAGGCTTATGACCTCAATTCCGTTAGATACTGCAGCCTTGCAAATAGCAGAACCGACAAAACCACTGCCTCCTAACACTACAACCTGATAGGGAACGACACCTTAATGAGCTCTTCTTTCTGATTGTAGAAGACTTGTATCTGTTAATGGAGTCTTGATAACACACACACACCAAAAAAAGAAGGAAAAGAACAAGTTCAACTAGTTGCAATGGCATACCCGCTCAGTCTTCACATCAGCTGCAACATCTATGGTGGTAGAGTTGATGTCCTCCTTGAAACCAGCTTCCACATAGCTGCATCTGATACTAAAATTGGACAATCTATGGATAGAGTGGAAGGTGTGTCAGTATTATTAAGCTCATTCCCAGATCAGAAAGATAATTGTTTGAAATACGACTAAATAAACATTTTCTAAAATCAATTGTCAGCAACTTCTTTCAAGCATTTTGCCACCTCAGACCCAAGAGAAGCATCGTGATGACCTAGCTGAGCTATGGGATATTTATCATATGCTAAACGATGCACATGATATCAGTATTAAGGTTCTTATCTTTCAATTCGGCCTTCAAGATTGTTCTCATGGTGGACTATTCAGTCTTGTTACTTGTAGAACTTCTTGTCATTACAAACATACCTGCGCTAATATAAGGTCAAAATACGTTTCCCCTCCTCAAGTATACCACTAATCCCACTTTGCACCCCCGTTTGAAAAGTCAGTCAGTTTGGTACCTTAATTTTAAAATCATCCCACTTTGCACCCTCCGTCAAATGGCCATTAAGAAAATAGCAGAATTGGTCATGTGCATAGCCTGTGAGGGGTATGTATGTCATTCTATTTTTGAGGTAAAAGACGTAAATAACCCTCACATGATTTGCACTTGACCAATTCCATTAGTTTTTTTAACGGCTATTTGACGGAGGGTGCAAAGTGGGATGATTTTAAAATTAAGGTACCAAAACAGACCGACTTTTCAAACGGGGTGCAAGGTGGGATTGGTGGTATACTTGAGGGGGGTAAACTTATTTTGGCCTAAAATTTACTACCCCTCAACAACAAGCAACTCTAATAAACTAATAAAATACAAGTATATACCCCAAAAATGGAATACATAAATACCCCAACAATTTTTTTTCATCTCCTTAAGCGATGGCAACTCTTCTCTTGCTTTATCTTTATAATTGCATCCATAAACATATTGAATGTTTGTTCCAAAGATTTTTTTGGCTGCAACTTCCACTTTAAACATATAAACTACAAGGAAAGTAGCACAGCAAAGGATTATAGATAATGATTTAAGGGAGAACGAATTTAGAACCCCCTATCCCACCTGCACTAAGCAACTAAATCCTGAATAGTAATGTATGTGGACTTTAAGAACTACACCACCTAGTACCAATTGATTTTAGGTTGGAACCTCTGGTATAATTTTATAACTGGTCCGGGACAAGCCCATACTTGCGTTCGAACTTCCCGATACTTCTTGGCTCTATCTAATTATCTCACAAGAAATGGCACTAATGTCAAATGGGAATAATAAATTTGAATAGCATCTGAGGTGTTGATATAGCAATATGAAAGTACTGGAAACTTTTCATCATTGGCTGTAGCAAGTAAGTTGACTTGAAAAATGAAATCACTTTTAGTTAGTCTTTTGAAACAATGCACTCCCTCCGTCCTCAAATGATTGTCCGTCTGGAGTTTGAGGGACATTCGGGAATAGTTGCCTTAAGCTATTTTAGTGAAAAATATACATAAACTAGCACATGCCCGTGTCCAAGGCCACGTAATTTTTTTTTTAATTTTTTTTTTAATTTAAAAAAAAATAAAAAAAATTAAAGGGCAAAATGGGAAAGGGACAAAATAGTGAGGGTAAAATGGTCATTTCGGCCATTGGAACTATTCACTCTACTGTAGCAAAGACCCCTTTGATTTATACTATAGATACCCCTACAATTCTCTCACATCTCTTAACAGACTAATAAGATGCAAGTATATACCTAAATAAATAATGTTTTTTAAGGTGATTCCAGTATATTTATTTAGATATGGATATTCATTTTCGGACATAAACTTCTCGAAACAATCATTTTGGAACTGGGGGAGTACTACATTCTAGTGTAAGACACCATGGACTCAATCAATTTGGCAAAAATTGATCCATTTCAAATGAACAAGAACAAAAAATGAACAGTTGTGATCAAATGCAGCAAAATATAACTTTCTAGTCAAACAATGTAAACCCCAATTGAAATAAATAAAACAATGAAAGTCACTCTATGAAAATGAATTCCATAGTTATACAACAACAGCAACAATTCCGTAGTTATACACACACAAAAACAAATGTGTAGAGAAAGATATATAGATAGAGATAGAGAGAGAGAGAGAGAACCTGGTGGGGCGAGAAAGGGTCGGAAATTGGGGATGGCGGAGACGAGACGGGGGGAGATTTGTGGATAGAGAAGAAGAAGACAGGGGTTTAGAAATGGCGGCGGCAAAGTACGGCAGCGATGCCATTTACAGTAGCTCAGCCCAGTGCAGCGCAACAGCCGGAGTTGGTAAAGTCAGGTGAGAGTTTCCGATTCAGGAAATTCTTGAGTGGTCACTATTTTCCCCCATTTTCCAATTTTTTGAACTTACCCAAATTTGTGAAAAGTTTTGATCAGAGCTGAATTTGGACCTAACACTTATAAAAAATTAATTATCGTTATACTATTCTTAAAATTGTTTATTGATGCATGAATATTATTGAATAGCAACATTATTCCTAATTATTTTTAAATCTATATAATACAGTATATAAAAACAGAGTCATATTCTCATTCCTCAGCAAGCCACGTGAATTTATGACGTGAAAGTCACATGTCGTCGCCTCATAAGCATAATCAAAAGTCTTATTATTTAAAGAAAAAAATTGAATATTAAAAATAAAATTTATTTAAAGAAAGTGAATCAAAATTCTAAAATTCTAATTGATATCTTATTTGATTGATTGATAACTAATTTTAAAGATATACAAAAGTCAAAGCTATTTGAATTAAATGTTATCCTACTTTTAAAATTTTGATTTGAAGATAATATTTTTCTATAACAAGTTTCAACTTTTAAACGTTAGTCATCCTTATACTTCGTAGCATTTAGCAGTCAAATTGCTCACTTCTTTCCTATCTCCTTTCATTATTTCTTAATGACTATTCATCCATTTTAAGATTTACAATTGAACGGTATAAATCGAGATACGAACATGGGCTTGCTCGAGCTGGGCTCAATTGGATTGGGCCATGAATATTATCTAATAACCAAGTATTAGGGTCGAGTAAGGACTTCCTCGTATGCCGAGGAACGTTTACCTCGACCTTATGTCATCATGCTTGGGCCGTCATGTCGCAAGTGACGAGGAGAGAAAAGTTCTTACCTCGGCATTTCATAACTGTGACGAGGAAACAAAATCATTTACCTCGGCATATATACATGCCGGCCAATCTCCAAATGACGAGGAAGCAGAATCATTTACCTCGGTCTATTTGCCAAGGCCGAGGTAAAACATTTATGTTCCTCGGCGTTCCGGCCAGCAAGAATACGCCCTTATTCAACAAGGATTATACATACAAGAATGATCCAATCAGGATTATAATTACCAACACCACTTCAAGTCAAACAATGACTCTTCATCAGATATAATTCTTTTAGGATTATAACTTATCTCTTTACAAGTTCACTCCAACATGGATTCTATCAATCCATCCCTATAAATACAAGCCCCATGGCTCATTATTCGGTACGTTACTTTTTACCTTGGGAAAACTCTGTCCATTTGTTTTCTCATATACAAACCGTGAACTTACTCTCACACCGGAGGGCCTTTAGCCGGATCCGCCCCGGCTTAGTTTACGTGTTTTCTCTTATTTTCGTGCCTTGCAATCACCGAGCAATCATTGCTTGGATTTGGGCCGCTTTGACGATTTTGGCTTCATCAATTGGTTCCATTGCCGGGAAATCGATTCAAACACCCTTTGTTTGGCCTGGAAAACGCTCGCTAAAAGCCAATTTTCTTGCCGGAATTTTTCTCTCATTGAACGGAATTTCTGGAATCGTTTGGGCTCTGTTCGTGAAACCGCCGGAATCTGCAAATTTCAACCGGAATTTACCCAGATTCCGTTGGAGGCGTTTTTAGCGTGAAGTTCCGCCCCAGTTTGGCTTGAATTCTTCTGTGTTGAAAAAATCACAATTAGTCGTTTGTTTGTGGTCAAAATTTGCCCTAATTTTGGCCATAAATTTGGTTCTATTGAAATTGTGATTTTGGAAAATTTACACTTGGTAATTTGTCGTTGACTCACAATGGACGGACGGTTTACGAGTGTTACTACGAGGACCCAACCCAGTGAATGGGGCGAACACGGGAGCCGAGGAGCCGCTCCTCCTCCTCCTCCTCCTCTACCTCGGCCGGATGCCCCTCCTCCCTCTCCACGACCCTTCGTTCCAAGGGTCGGTGAATGCCGAGGAGAAGGCGCCGAAGCTTCCTCGTCCCACTCGCGCTCGTGGAAAGCAAGTGGGAAGGAAGAAAACAAAGAATGCCGACACCTGGTCAGCCGGAGGAAGTCAACCCATCGACCGACGCTCTTTGTTACATAAGCAAATGGAGACATTGCAGAGGATGTATGAAACCCAGGCCGCTCTTTCGCAATTGGACCCGCATCACTCCATGGTTGAATTCATTAAAGCCATCAATGGGCCCACCTTCGAGAAGGGAACAAGGTGAGCAACGACCTCCTCCCCTCAAAACCGGAGAACTACCAAGGCAAGCTCCCCGAGAACTTACTCGTCCCTCGGCATGACAAAGAAGAAGAAGGACCAGTGGTTGACTCGAGAAGCCAATTAACTCCTGTGGACGAGGAAGTAAATTCCAGGGACCTAAGAACGAAACTTAGCCTGAACAGGCGCCTGTCCCCTGCTCGTCTCGTCATGGCCCCTCGGCGTCCCACATCACCTCGAACTGGTCGACCAGATTCTCCTCGAGCTCGTCGACCAGATTCTCCTCGTCCTCGGCATAGAGAGCTTGCTAGGCCAAGGACCCCGGAACCGTACAGGATGATACTTGGTGGCCTAGACTTGGAACCAAGGCGTGATAAAGCCCTCTCCAAACGGGACCACCACCGACATGACGCGGAGCACAGTAGGGTGAATGATCGCCCCAAGGACAAATCCGTCAGAAGCTCCCAACAAAGTACCCGCTCAAGCAGTAACAAAGGAGTGGAAACCAAGCAATGGGAGTTGTTGAAGCAAAGACTGGATGACATGGAGAGGGGAAAGAAGTTCAATGACGATGATTATGACTGGGCAACACGTCCATTCTCCTTGAGAATAACTGCAGCTCCACCTAATCCCCACCTCAAGCTCCCTAATTTCGAAAAATACAATGGCACTATCGATGCAAAGACCACGTGCAAAGTTTTGAACAAACTATGAATCTCCTCACCACCGCCGATGACCTCGCTTCGTAAAGCTTTCGCGAGCACCTTCTCCGAATGCCTTTGACTGGTTCCATGAGCTTAAAAGAGGTAGCATCGGATCACTGGAGAGGCATGAGGAGAATGTTCTTGGACCACTTTGCTACCGCCGGTAAGAGGAAGATAAGGCCGGCCGACTTGGCCAACATTGAGCAGGAAAGGGAGAGACCACCCTCGCCTATTATAATCGGTTCCGAAAATGGCGGACTGTGAGTTGAAGAGAGCCTCACCGATAGGGAAGTCATTGTTTGTTTCAACTCGGCCTAATATCCAGGTCCCCTCGTTTATGAACTCTCACCGGGAACCTCAAACAAAGTCCGAACTATACAAGGTAGCTTATGCCATTTCCATGGCCGAGGACAAAACAAAGAAAAGGAGCCGACAAGACAGAACAGAGGCGACAGCACTCGCCAGAATGATCATGGAAACGGCCAGGGTTCCAAAGGGAAAAATAAAACAAGGAGCACGGAGAGGCTTGAATTCACTCCTCTTACAAAACCAATCTCTGAAATCATGCAGCTAGTCAACCTTCCTCCACCTCATCCAATGACTGACAAGCCAAAATTCCTCGTAACATGAACAAATACCGTGATTTTCACAAAGACCACGGCACACCACCGATGGCCGCTGGGCCCTCAAAAAATAATTCAAAAATGGGTCGACGAGGGAAAGTTAGATCGTTATGTCTGAAAAAGACAACAAGCGGAAGCGGAAGCCAAGGAAGAGGAAAGTGAAGATGACGACAAAGCGAGGATGAAGACCGCAGCCTCCTAGTGGCCAAGTTGCATGTGATACGGGAAGAGGTAACTTCTACCAAAAAACTAAGGGACCGGTATCCACGAGCCGAGCAAAGTATACCATGTCCCCTGCTTGGATTCATAAAGCAGAAGAGGTCATTAGTTTCTCTCCTAATGAGTTGGCTGGAAGTCGAGCAGCTCGTGAACAACCCTTGGTGATAAAGGGCCGAATAGACAATGTTGAATCCGAAAGACTTCTCGTTGACATGGGGGCCTCCCGTGACATCCTATATTATTCAGCCTTCCAACAGATGGGCTTAAAAGACACCATGTTGGAACCCTATCATGGAAGGCTAGAAGGATTCACCAATCACAAGGTGGGAGCCAAGGGAACCGTGGAGCCGGAACTTGAAGTCGGTGATCATCCCTTCCTAGCCAAAGCCACAAACTCAATTTCGTAGTCATGGATTTGACTAGTGATTACCATGCGATCATAGGCATTCCAAGTCAAGCTAACCGGGAATGGTGGCCTCACTTCCCCACCAACGAGTTAAATTCCCCACTCGGGCAGGATTGGATGTGTGAGGTCCACCCCAAAGACTTCTTGGAACATGTCGTGAAGAGCGTAAAGAAATCCAAAAGTGTGGAGATAGATACCCCGAGGAAAACATCAAGATCTCAAAGTCTCGTAAAACCACCGAAACTAGCTCCGTAATGAGCTATATTCGTGAGGTGCTTGCAGATGAGGACGAACCTGTGGTCCTAGAAATTGCAGATGACCAAGGCATAGTCCCACCTGTACCTGAGGAAGAACCTATGGTCCAAGAAATTGCAGATGACCTAGGCATAGTTCCGCCCGTATCCAAGGAAGACCCTGCTCTCTTCAACGGCCGAACTCTGGGGCCAACCACGACCTAGGGAAGGTCAATCTCCCGATGTTGATAAACTTATGGAGGAAGAAGGCCTCAACGTGAACGACAACGAGGAGAAGAATTAGAGAGATCATTATCGAGTCTCTAGAATTTCGTGACGGTCCCGAAATGAAGCCTCGTAGATGAACCGAAGAGGTAGTCATCAACCCCGACTATCCCGAACAAAAATCAAGCTCGGGGGCCAATTATCTCCGTAAGAAAAGAAAAAATCATCTCCTCTTGAAAAGCGCCTTGACGTCTTTGCTTGGAGAGTCGAAGATATGAGGGGGATCAATGAAGAAGTAGCCCTCCACCGCTGGAAGTTGACCCTTTAGCAAATACTATCTCCCGCACAAGGAGAAATTTTGCAAGGGACAAGGAGGAAGCTATAAAAGAAGAGGTGCGTAAATTACTTAGCGCCGAATAATTCGTGAAGTCAAGTACCCCGTTTGGTTGGCCAACGTAGTTATGGTAAAGAAGCAAAATGGGAAGTGGCGTATGTGCATGGACTTTATCGATCTAAACAAAGCCTCGCCCCAAAGACAAACCTATCCTCTCCCTGCACTGACAAGTTGGTTGACTCCATTGCTGGACACCAAACTCTCGCCTTCCTAGATGTCTATTCGTGCTATCATCGATAAAAATGGCGGAAGAGGACATTGAGAAGACGGCCTTCCAAACACCTGGGGAAATTATCGTTACATCATGATGCCTTTTGGGCTCAAGAACGCGGGTGCTACATACCAACGGATGGTGAATCGAGTTTTTGCAAGCCAAATAGGTCGCAACATGGAAGCTTATATTGATGACATGGTCATAAAGACCAAGGAAGGCAGTCACGTTCCCGACCTGGAAGAGACAATTCACAACCTCCGAGCTAATAACATGAAGCTAAACCCAAGCAAGTGCGTGTTTGGGGTAACGACCGAAAATTTCCTAGGCTTCATGGTATCTCAAAGAGGGATTGAAGCAAACCCCGAAAAAATAAAGGCGCTCGTTGACATGAAGGAACCTACCACCATCAAAGAGGTTCAAAGACTTAATGGAAGAATCGCGGCCCTTGGAAGATTCATCGCCAAATCTGCTGAAAAGTCACTGCCTTTCTTCAAGGTATTGAAGGGTACCAAGAGCTTCTCGTGGACTCTTGAATGCTCTGAAGCATTCCTCCGGTTGAAGCAGTACTTGGGTTCCCCTCCCTTGCTTAGCAGTCCGACTACCGGTGAGATGCCGTACGTCTTCCTAGCCGCCACCGATCATGCCGTCGCACTGCCCTAGTTCGAAATGATGAAGGAATTCAAAAGCCTGTCTACTATGTCTCTAAGGCACTGTCCGACGTGGAAAGCAGATACTTCAATGTGGAGAAGATAGCGTACGCACTAGTCATCTCCTCAAGAAAATTACGTGCCTATTTTTCTGCATATCCTATCACCGTATACACAAATGAACCATTGAAGAAGATACTACATAAGTTGGACGGCTCCGGACGTCTCCTTAATTGGTCCATCGCTCTCACTGAGTTTGATATCACTTACCAACCAAGGAAGACCCTCCTGGCACAGCCTTTGGTTGACTTCATGGTCGAGACTGCCTTTATGGGTGAGCATCTCCCCACCTCTCGGAAGCAAAACGCACCAGAGGATAAAGACTCTCCCATTGAACTCCCACCCAACTGTTGGATCGTGTATACGGACGGATCATCCACAAAGGAAAGAAGCGGAGCTGGAGTTGTACTAGCAAGCCCAGAAGGAGAGTTTACTACTCAAGACGCCATCCGTTTCAAGTTCCCCGCCTCCAATAATCAAGCGGAATATGAAGCTCTAATAATTGGCATTGAATTAGCCTCCTTCTATGGAGCGACTAAGGTGGCGGCTTTCTGCGACTCCCAACTCGTTGTCAAATAAGTAAAGGGAGAGTATAATGCCCAAGACCCCACCCTTGCCAAGTATATAGACCTGGTCCTAGATATGACGAAGAAGATGGAATTTTTCGAGCTCAAACAAATTGGCAGGGAAGATAACCAAGTCGCAGACGTTCTCTCCAAACTGGCAACCATGGATGTGTCTAAGACTAGTCCATATGTAGTTTATGCCGAGGAACCTGCATACGAAAGACTACAAGTCATGCTCTTAGATGGAGAAGATAGATGCTGGATCGATGACTACATTGAATACATTGAGAAGGAGAAACTCCCTGAAGACGAAGCTCAAGCTAAACTCATCAAGAAGAGGTCTCCAAGGTTCGTGGTAATAAGCGGAGTCCTCTACCGAAGATCTTTCACGAAGCCCCTGCTAAGGTGTGTCTATCCCAAGGAAATTCAGAACCTCTTGGGCAAGTGTACGAAGGCGTCACGCGGCGGACACCGGGGCCGTAACCTTAGGCGACAAGATCATATCGCTAGGTTACTACTGGCCTAACCTAAGGGAAGACGCACACGCCTATGTTAGAAAATGTGACAAGTGCCAAAGATTCTCTGACATTCCTAGACTACCGGCAGTTGAGCAAACACTTGTAATACCTACGTGGCCATTTGATATGTGGGGGATCGACATCATCGGACCCTTCCCTCCCGCCCGTGGTATTTGCAAGTACGTGATAGTAGCTGTTGATTACTTCTCCAAGTGGATAGAAGCCAAGGCATTAGCCAAGATAACGGAAGAGAACGCAATCAACTTTGTCCATGACAACATCTGGTGCAGATTCGGCCTTCCACATACAATCGTCTATGATCATGGACTGTAATTCTCCACAGCATTCACTACAGAATTGGGAAGGGTAAAAGTCCGCCATGCAAAATCTTCAGTTAGCAGACCACAAGGCAATGGCCAAGCTAAGCAAAGAAACAAACTGGTCCTAACCGCCCTTACCAAGAACCTTGAGGGACGCGAGGGTAGATGGTTGGACGAACTTCCCCTAGCCTTATGGGCTGTTCGCACAACCACCCGGGGGCTAACCGGGGAAACCCCATTCGCACTAACCTTCGGTTCTGAGGCTATGGCACCAGCGGAGATGGCCATCCCTACTGTGAGAAATTCCCATTATGATGAGCAAGCCAACAAGGTCAATAGGCTCCTAGACCTGGACCTGATAGATGAGAAACGACTAGCTGCACAGATGAGGATGGTGAATTACAAGCAAAGGACCAAGGCGTACCACGACAAGAGGGTCATCAGAAGAGTATTCCAAGTAGGCGATTGGGTACTTAGAAAAATTGAAGCTACTGGTCGGAAGGCAGAACAGAACAAGCTCTCCCCAAATTGGGAAGGTCCTTATATCATCACTCAAGTCATTCGAGAAGGGACTTATAGATTGAAGACCAAGGAGGGGAAGGACCTCAAGCATCCGTGGCACTCCGACAACCTTAGAAAATATTATCACTAGTCTAGTTTATTTTACAGTAGATTAGTTTCTTATTTTCTGTCTTTTATTTTTTGTTAGTTGATAGGATTGCAGTTCGATGTAATCGCATTTCAGTTTTACGAAAGCAGTTTCTTCCAACACGCAAAGCAACTATCAACTCTTCACACAGACACCAGGAGACGAGGACTCTATCCCCGACTCTTCTAAACATACTTCCTGTCAAGGGTCCACCTTGATTCAGGACACCAACGGCCAAGACCAAGGGTCCTCCTTGGCCTGATGGCTTAACACATCCTGTCAAGGGTCCACCTTGATTCAGGACACCAACAGCCAAGACCAAGGGTCCTCCTTGGCCTGATGGCTTAACACATCCTGTCAAGGATCCACCTTGATTCAGAACACCAACAGCCAAGACCAAGGGTCCTCCTTGGCCTGATGGCTTAACACATCCCATCAAGGGTCCACCTTGAGTCAGGATTACAAACATAACAGCCAAGACCGAGGATCCTCCTCGGCCTGATGGCTTAACATACGTCCTACCAAGGGTCCGCCTTGATTCAGGATTACAACACATTAAAGACCAAGGAAACCTTCCTCGGCATAAATAACTTAAAAGAGTATAGTAAAAGGCAAGGAGTCCTTCCTCGGCCTAACCACTTGCTCAACAATTAGGAGCGAGGAACCCCTGATCCCACCTTCTTAAGTCTAGTGCCTCTGCCTAGCATACAAAAATATAAGCAAGCTATTGAAAAACACGAATCATGACAAAAGGATTTTTCATTAATATTCAAAGAGAATTACAAATCCTACCGTCTATTACAAAAAGCAAAGAGGAAAATCTATCCTAAGTTTGCTGCTCGTCATCAAAAGACTTCTCAAGCCACTCCTCAGTAATGGAGCCGGGGGGAGGAAGGACCGTTTGTTCAGTAAGGGCATTAGTCTTCTCGGCCTCTCCTTCCACCTCGCCTTCCATGGCCTCGTGCTCTTCTCGCATCCCGGGATTGCCTCCACCAAGTCTTTGATATTACCGGGGACGACAGAGGCCGGCCTCCACACTTCCCTGCATGCTTGGGCATCCTTAGCTGCCATTATCTCCAAGTTGTTTTCAGAGAAAGGAATCAAGTGGTGGAGGGCCCTAACCTCTTCGGCATATTGGTCCCGGCAAATCAGCTGAGCAACCTTGTTGATGTCCAAGCCGGTGGAAGGGTCAGCCAGGATGCTACGGGCAAGGTGAAGATACCCGTCTTCAAACATGGTCGCCGTTTGCTCATCCACGGCATCTTGAAAGGCCGAGCTGGCCTTTATGGCTTCCTTGAATGCCGAGCTCTCTTTGAAGCACGCCACGGCCTCCTCCTCCCTGGCAGGAAGGGTAGCTTCTAACCCTCGGCACTTGGCCTCAGCTTCATCGGCCTTTGTTTGGAGCTCGACCTTATCAGTCTTTGCCTTGGCAAGCTCTTCTTCTTTAAGCCGGAGATGCTCCTCGGCCTTGGCTTTCACTTCCTCGGCCCTCTTCACTTCGGCCTCTACTTTGGCCTTGGCTGCCACGAGCTCAGCATCCTTGGCCTTCAAAAGCTTAACCAAGGAAGCCTTATCAGTATCACTCTTCGCTTGGGCGGCCTTGGCCTCATTCAGGCGCCTGGCTTTTTTCTTGGCCAAGACATTCTCATACGCCGTGACGGAAGCCAACTGAAAGGAAAATCAATATTAGAAATGTAAACAAATCTCAAGATCAATGACCAAGAAAATGAGACATTTACCTCGGCGATTAAGATCCCCTTGTGGCAGAGCAAGGTATCTTCGCTGGGAGCCTCTCTAACAAGAGCATGGTAGGCATCCTCGTCCATAGCTCTCTGAACTGGAGCTCGGCCCAATCTTACTAAGGGTCCCTCCCTAGTTTGCAGAGGAAGTCCCCTAAGACGGGGAACGTTGAGGGCCATGCTCTTAGCTAGCTCGTCGGCCTCCTCAACGGTCTTGATATTCTGGATGGTTAAGGGAGGAGGAGCCTCAACATTGGGAGCCCCACTAACACTTGCTCGCTTAGCTGCAGGCTCCTCGGCACTAACAGCTTGGGCTCTTTTGGAGCCAGATCTCCTTTGGACGAGGTCGGTTTCCTTGGCTCCCAACTCCTCGGCCTCAACATGAGGGTTAAGCCCATCTCCAGTTGTTGGCTCAACCCGTTCCTCGGATGCTGAACCCTCGGCAGTAGCCTCTTCGTGCAGTTTGAGGGGAAGGGGTTTATCACCTTGAACGTTCGAGTACTGTGTTACGAGCATTGGTTTCATCTTTCCTCTCCACCAAAGCGAGACTTCTTGCTTTGCTTCCTCTTCCTCTTTACCGGCTCCCGGGGACTAAGTCTCTCCATGGCTATGGCCGCTTCTTCCTCGGCGGTTAAATCTCGTATGACAAGAAAGAAATGGTCAAGTACGAGCAGAGGGAACTAGCATGCAAAAATTACAAGTACCAAAGATAAATATTTACATCCAACAATGTTAATTTCTCCCAGACATTGGTCACGGGGACGGTCGGTCTTGCACCTAGTACAATCTTCTTTGCGGAATACGAGGCCGGGTGTATCGTCCAATCGTTGAAACGCCGTCCTCTTTTGGCGGTGACGAGGGGAGCCACCCGTCCTTTGGCCCGTGCATCAATCCTGCTTGGATATAGTAATGATCCGAGGATTCAACTGCCTTCCAGTCGAGTAGCCCTACCTCGGCAAACTCCTCTAAGCGCTTGATTAAAGCCTGGGTCCACTCATATTGTTGGACAACAAAGGAGGAAGTGGGATCCTTGCAAGGAGACTGGAACTCCCAACCTTGACGACTCTCAACCCGGATAACGTGGTTATCCCAGCCTGCAACTTTGCTAGACATGGGGAGAAGCAGCTTGGGTTTTTTGGAGGCACTCCTGATGACGACGAGGTAACTCTCCTTGATAACTTGGACTACGTAGAAATGACGGAAAGCACCCATGGTCGGCTCAAAACCTAGGCTACGGCAGAGGACAATGAAGCTCACAAGAACCCTAGTGCCATCGCTCCCTAAGCATGGCTTCTAAGACCGCCCTAACGTCATCCAAAATTCATCGATGAATGGGTCCAAGGGAAGACGAAGCCCCCGTTGAAACCGTTTGAAATAAAGATGGACATAATCTTGGTTGTAGTAGAAGTTACGCTCCTCCTTGCTCCGAGTCTTGAGGTCAAGCTTGCCCATATAAGTTAACTTGTACTCGGATCTATCCACCCCGTACTTGGAATATAACTTCTCGATCATGGGATCCCCAGGCTTTGGAGCCCTCTCCCTTTGTTTACCTCGTCTTTACCTTCTTCGTACCAAGCGGCCATCAGCTTGGGCACCTTCCACGAATGCGTCAACTATTTGAGTAGACGAGGAGGGTACTCCTTCTCTTCCCGTCATATCTGCATAAAGACGAGGGGACAAAGTTAGTTACCTCATCAATGGCTGATTTTAGGACGGGGAAGGGAGATTCCCCTCCTCGTCATGTCATAAGGCCGAGGAGGGAGCCGTACCTCTCAGACGCTCACGCATTTCGCGATTGGAGGACGGGTAGAACAAGTCGATGTGCTCCATCATCTCAGCCCTATCCTCAAAAACTATAACGTTGGGTGAACCAGACTCAATCCTATCTATTCTTGTGGAATCTGGGTATTGAAGGAATAACCGAGTCCGACCATAACCTCTTAATTGCTTGCTTATTTCATCCAAGGTCAGCATCATCCAAGGTCCCCTCTCTCTCCGATAGACCCTTAGATTGCCAGTGTGATATCCATAACGGAATCGGGGGGAATGATCCCAAGAACGAGCCGTGTCTAAGGGGAATCAAAGATTAAAGGGGGAGTTTGTTCAATATTCAAAAATGTTCAACAAGACCCAAAAGAAAATCAAAGATTGGAAGTTTTAAAAGTTAAAAACTGGAATTCATGAAGAAAAGCTCAATTCTTCAACAATGGCGGTTCGTTTTTCTTGACACATTTAAAAATTCTTTCCAAACACCCTAGAAAACTTGAAATCAAAAGCGAAATGCAGGGGGGGGAAAGAATTTCATACCTGAGTGTGAAGGAATGGACGGAATCGCAACAGAAAGCAACGTCGCCGGAAGAATAGAGTTCGCCGGAAACTGGGTTCGAACAGATAGAAATCGCCGGAATGTTTCGTCGCCTGAACCTTGCCTTTGCTCTCGAATAAATGGGGTTTGTAAAGATTGAAATGAAAGGGTTTTAGCCTTTTATAACCCCTTAATCGGGTCAAACCCATGGGTAAAGAGAAAAAATGGGTAAGCGCCCCAAGAATTAAATGCATGTAAGAATTTTCGAGGCATGACAAGACTGGGGGGTCCCAGGTAATCATCAGAATAGCAACCGTCAAATACAGGAAGCAACACTGAGGACGCGTGGCAAACCTGTTCGTATCCCATAGCCGAGGACGAGGTAACTTTCTACTCGTCCTAATCCGAGCTAGAAAGTCGGGGGCCACTGAACGGTTAATAGGCTTAATCGCACGCCTACAAATTACTACAAGGACTCCTAAAAATGTAGATAGCGGAAGTCCAGGATCGATCTCAGGGAACAGTATTGATTACGAACTAGTCACGGACAAATGGGGGAGATTTGTTTGTTTTTGAATTACTTTCTAAGGACAGAAATTAAACTAATTAAGAGTAAAAACAATGATTTGGAAACACTTCAGATTTGATTTCAATCCCCACCTAATTATGCAATTATCATTGATACCTCTTTTCAATGTCACCCTATTCACCTGATCACGAGATATATTTCAATCTCTGTTTCTTCTTTCAGATTAGTTGCTAGCAGTGGCACACTCACTAGAAACCCTAATTAATAAATTAATCTGACTGGCACAGTCTAGATCGCAGAATTAATTGATGAACGATTTAAGAAACTAAGATCAAGAACGCTTTCTACAATTATTTCATATAGATAATCGTCTAACTTTACCCACTTAACAATTCACCATGGCACATGCATAAATCGAAAAGATGCTACTTATGAATTCCTACACTGGCACAGTAATAGACAATTCTAGCAAAGATTCATAAACAGAACACGTGAATTGGCCAAATCCACAACCCTAGTTATAAATCTAGATTAAGCACAAGTAAAATTATGAATAGGAAAAACAAATTAAAAAGAACAATACCTCAAATTGATAATTAGGGGTTCAAGCAATCAAATCCAAAGTCAAGGATTTTAAGCTTCCATGGATGTCTCAAGGTTTTTTTTAAAAAAAAATAATATAAAGCTTGGAACCCTAAAATAAAATTCTCAAAGAGTTTTTATACTCTCTTCCAAATAATAACTAAAGCTAATCTAATAATAATAATAATAATAATAATAATAATAATAATAATAATAATAATAATAAACAAAAGAATCAGTAAAAGAAAAGAAAACAAATTAAATTAAATTCCTTCTTCCTTGCCTCGGTCAACTGATGCTCATGTTTGCCTTGATCCAAGCGCCGCATTTGATTCCCACGCCCAGTCCATTGAATTCCTAAATTTTCTTTTTCAACTTTGGTCACTGCCTTTCAGCTTCTCGCATTTTGATCACTGAGGTTTCCACATTGTTGCACTTTGGTCTCCTCCGTTGTAGCTCAAAACCAATATGTCTCAAATTACAAAAGAAATACCGATAATAATTTTCCTATTACAATGTTTCCTCACTGATACAAAATATAGCAATTTAACTAAAATAAATACAATATATAACCAAATTGCTATAAAATGTCTAGAATAAAAGAGGAATTACCATAGCTAAAAACCAACCTATCAAATTCCCCCACGCTTAGACCTTTTACTCGTCCCTGAGTAAATTTATAATTCCTCGCTAACTCCAGGTCTAAAACAGATGCGCGAGGAAAAAATGATTTCCCTAACTCCTCTAAACCAACCACAACAAAAGTCAACACAATCAAACCACTCAATCAACGTACTCGGAGAATGAAACTCCGCTCCTTATCACTCCAAAAATACAATGGTACCAATGGCCTTAGCTCGACCCCAACTCCAAAGATGCAAAAATGGGACATCCAAGCTAAGGCCCACGCAACAAAAAGCTAGGGGGAATTACAATGTCCTAAGCTTCCCCCACGCTATCTCACACTACAACTCCCTCAAAAATGAAGTCAATGCCCAAGCAAAGACTTACCTCGTTCAATTCACCAACACCCCTTATAACACCAAAAAGAATTACGAGGATTTTCTATCCTAACGCCTCTAACCGAGCCTCCTACACCAAATATGAAAATCCTAACCCGAGACTCCTATCCTCCCTTATGTCTCCTCACCGGTGATATACATGATATGAAAGTGTTTCACTCACTCACCTTTTTCCTAGGTGCCGTTTCCGGTTTTCACCTAGACTCTCGATTTTTCATTTTTTTCAATCAATTTTGTTTTTTTTTTTATTTTATTTATTTATTTTTTTTTTTTATTATTTTTTTTTTATTTTTTTTTACACACTCTTTCCTTTTGCCTAAGTGCCCTCTCGGGTTTTCACTTAGCCTCTCATTTTATTTTTTTTTTCATAAAACAACATATACAACAACAAACATGTACCCCACCCCCTCACTAAATCATGCATAGTCCCATATGCATCATAAGAGTATAAAATAAGTAAGATAGGGGTAGGGATACCTCTCGGCACTACTGTGGCGGCCTGAACTGGTAGTCCCACGGACCATGCGAACTGGAGCTGCTCGCTGGGAATGGCCACCTCTGCCATCTCCCGTCATCATACTGTGGTGCCATGCGTACCATATAATCATGAAGCTGATCCTGACGATCCATAGTAATGGCAAACTGCATATCCATACGGGCCATCAAACGATCCACGCCACTAACACCAAGACTCGTAGCCCCCGAACCAACACCTTCAGCCTCAGCCTCCACCATATAGTCATCATCATCATCGTCGTCGTCCTCCTCAACATATTCTGCTTCTTACTCCACCTGCTCTTCAACAATTCTAACGTTCATTCCTCTAACCTCCCTCTTATTGCTTTCCAGAGAGTCTCGAGAAATGGGCCTAATTATCTTCACCTTGTCACCCCCAAAATTCCACCGCACCCCCGCAGCCTTTTACCAACCCGGCAATCAATGATGGGTACGGAAATCCATTCCGTTTATTCACTCCCACGCCTTGCATATTATCTCGAAATGATGTGGCCCAAAGAAATCGTCCTCCGTTGATAATCAAATGAATCAATAATGCATGCTTCCACGGAACTTTCACATGCCGCGCCGGGAGGATCCTATAGCATACCAATTTATTCACCCCCTTTGCCACTAGATTAAACTGCGTCTCAATCACAAACTTGGGCGAACCATCCGGGTTATAGGTCCATTGGAGTCGATTACCCTCCAACGTCCTCGCCACATCCGCAAAATATATCCTCCATTCCCCATTTGTTGCTTTAAAATACTCACATTCCTCCCTTTTCACTCTGGGGAGCCCGTAGAATTTATTAATATCCTCACTCCTGAATTTAATTGTTTTACCCCTCACGTAAGAATGCTCTCGATCCATTGGGATTTTGTTCATATTCGAATAAAATTCTTTCACCATCAAGCTATTACCCTCCCCCTTAGGCTCATCACAAAACTGTTGCCACTTCCGAAACCCAAATTTATCAATAAGCCCAAACGATACGATGTTAAACTGTCTCTCCGCGATTATGCCCCTATCCGTATGGGAATAGAAATAATTTTGGGACATGTAGTAATTAAACCTTGAGGAATCGTGAGGATCCTCACACCGGAGAAGGGTTCCGAGGGGCGGGGGAGGAACATTAGATGAACTCTCAAAAACCTTTTGTTTTTTCTTACTTCCCTTTTTAGATTGCTCTTTCGTTTTACCCATAATCACCAAATTATTCAATAAAGTATCACCCACCAAAATAAAAACAGCCAAAAACTCAACCAAAACCAAATTGCAGTCCAAATAAAATAGGAGGAAGGAAACAGTTTGAACCTTTCTGAAAATTCTGGAAGAGTAGCCGGAACAGTGACCGGAAACTGCAAAATCCCACCGGCAAATTCAAAAATCTAGCCGGAATCTGTAAAAGCTCCGCCGGAAAACTCAAGGGTTGCAAACGAAATCGCCCGGATTGGAACAGGGATCGGCTAATCTGAAAGTTTAGGGTGAGGGCAAGGCTTTTGTGGAGGAATGGTGGAAGGATTAAGGGAAGAAGAAGAAGACTTGGCCGGATTCAATGGGGGTATTGCCGGATTTTGAGAGAGAATAGAGAAGGGAGAGAGAAACGGGTAGATGGGGGAATTATGAGGAAATAAAGATTTAATTTCCTTTCATACTTTGACAAACACCAACACCCACCAATCCCCATTTATTGGACAACCCGACCCATTTCAACTTCCATTTGCCCGATCCACACTTGCCGGGTTCGCGAGGCGGGCGCACGGATGAAGGTGAGGCGTGCGCCTCAAACACCGAGACATTGGGCTTGTTTTTGGGAAAATATGAGGCGGCCGCACGGTTAGTATCGAGGCGCGCGCCTCGAATGTCGTAGCTTGGCCATGGATTGAGCATTATGATGCGGGCGCCTGAAGAATATTGGGGCGGACGCCTCAAACAAGGAACATTTGGCCCCATGCGCCCGCCTGGATTTTTTTTTTTTTTTTTTTTTTTTTTTTTTTTTTACAGGCCCCAGGTATTTTATTGCTCCTTTCCCATGAGTTTCCCTGCACACCACCACAAAACTAAAACCTTTCAGTAGCACCTATTTTAGACATGAATAAAAATTTGCAAAAATAAAAAAATGAAATGTACAAAATGATCAAAAAAAAAAATTGAGAAATTAAATCCCGGGTTGCCTCCCGGTTAGCCGCCCGTCTTTAACGTCTTTAGCTAGACCAAACGCCGGGAAAGCCCCCGGCTAGCATCAAATTTTAAAGTCTTTGACAAGACTCAAACCCAAAGCTTTCAAACATATACCGGGTCTTGGAGATCAATCTCTTCCAAACTCGCGGTATTTACCACTTCATTTTCAAAATACGGTTTCAACCGTTGTCCATTCACTTTGAATCCTTTGTCCTCATTAGGACTTGAGATTATCATCGTCCCAAGCGGGGACACCTCCCTCACCACATAAGGACCGGTCCACCGGGACCTCAACTTGCCCGGAAACAAACGAAGACGGGAATTGAAAAGTAGGACCTTTTGATCAACCTTAAAGTCCTTTCTAATTATCATTTTATCGTGCCAAATCTTCGCTCGCTCCTTATAAAGAAGGTTGTTCTCATACGCATCCCTCCTAATCTCATCCAATTCACTCAAATGCAATTTCCTCTCCTCACCGGAACCCTCTAAGTTCAAGTTGAACTTTTTGACCGCCCAATAGGCTTTGTGTTCAAGCTCAACCGGCAAATGGCAAGGTTTACCAAACACCAACCGATATGGTGACATACCAATCGGTGTCTTGTATGCAGTCCGGTAAGCCCATAACACATCATCAAGCCTTTGACTCCAATCCTTTCTATTCGGGTTCACAGTTTTTTCAAGGATGGATTTTATTTCTCTATTGGACACCTCGTCTTGGCCATTTGTTTGGGGGTGATAAGCAGTCGACACTTTATGGGTGATGTGATATTTCTTGACTAGAGCTTCGACTGTCTTATTGCAGAAATGTGTCCCCCTATCACTTATAATGGCCCTTGGCATCCCAAACCGACACAAAATATTGCTCCTAAGGAAGTTGACCACTACCTTTGAATCATCGGTGCGGGTAGGGATGGCTTCCACCCATTTGGACACATAGTCAACCGCAAGTAAAATGTACACAAACCCACAAGAATTAGGGAACAGACCCATAAAGTCTATCCCCCATACATCAAAGATTTCACAATTCACAATAAGGGTTTGTGGCATTTCATTACGGCGCCCAATATTACCAACCCTTTGGCACCTATCACACGACTGACAAAAAGTGACCGCATCCCGGAACAAAGTTGGCCAAAAGAAGCCACAATCCAAGACTTTCCTAGCGGTCTTTTTCGCACCAAAATGACCACCACACGCCTGCTCATGACAGAATTTAAGAACAGAGGACACCTCATTATCGGGAATACACCTCCGAATGACTTGGTCGGCACAATGCCTCCACAAGTTGGGCTCATCCCACACATAATATTTGGCATCACTACGGACTTTGTCTCTTTTCGATTTTGACATCCCCGGAGGGAATCTATTAGAAACGAGAAAATTGACCAAGTCCGCATACCAAGGAGCCATAGAATTAACTGCCCAAAGAACCTCATCAGGAAACTCACCCCGGATTGGGGCTTGTTTATAAGGCTTGTCCTCCTCCATAACAAGGCGACTCAAATGATCGGCAACTAAATTTTCAGCCCCCTTTTTGTCCTTCACCTCTATATCAAACTCACTCAACAAGAGAATCCACCGAATGAGTCTCGGTTTAGCCTCTTTTTTAGACATCAAGTATTTTAGAGCAGCGTGGTCGGTGTAAACAATGATTTTAGTGCCCAACAAGTAGGACCTAAATTTTTCTAGTGCAAAGACCACCGCCAACATCTCCTTTTCTGTGGTGGAGTAATTTCTTTGTGCCCCATTCAAAGTCATCGACGCATAATAGATTACATGCGAGGCACGCTCCACTTTTTGACCCAAAACCGCCCCCACAGCATAATCACTCGCATCACACATGATCTCAAAGGGACGAGACCAATCGGGTGCTTGAATAATGGGGGTAGTTGTCAACCTAGACTTCAACTCATTGAAAGATTGCTTACAATTATCATCAAAATTAAAATCAACCTCTTTTTGCAACAGGGTGCATAGAGGTGAAGCAATCTTTTAAAAGTCCTTTATAAACCTCCGGTAAAACCCGGCATGACCAAGAAACGACCGGACTTCACGCACGTTGGTGGGGTAAGGAAGTGAAGAAATGACATCAATCTTAGCTTTGTCAACTTCAATACCCCTTTTTGACACAACATGACCTAACACTATGCCTTGCTCGACCATAAAATGACATTTTTCAAAATTTAGGACCAAATTAGTTTCAATGCATCTATCCAACACTAGTCCTAAATGAGTAAGGCATTCATCAAACGAGTCTCCATGGACAGTGAAGTCATCCATGAACACTTCCATAAATCTTTCCACAAAATCGGAGAATATACTCATCATGCACCGTTGGAAAGTTCCAGGTGCATTACACAATCCAAACGGCATTCTCCGATAGGCAAAAGTGCCGAAAGGGCAAGTAAATGTAGTTTTCTCTTGGTCTTCCGGGGCTATAGGTATTTGAAAATACCCGGAAAAACCATCAAGAAAACAAAAGTACGCCCGTCCGGCTAACCTTTCCAACATCTGATCAATAAAGGGGAGGGGGAAGTGGTCTTTAAGAGTTACCTCATTTAAGCGTCGGAGGTCAATGCATACACGGATCCCCGTTTGCTCCCGGGTTGGAACCAACTCTCCCTTCTGATTGCGGGAAACTGTGATCCCGCCCCTCTTGGGGACACACTGCGTGGGGCTCACCCACTTACTGTCAGAGATGGGATAGATGATCCCCATCTGTAGTAGCTTCAGGACCTCCTTCTTTACCGCCTCCATCATTGGCGGATTAAGTCTCCTCTGCGGCTGCCTCACTGGCTTCGCACCCTCCTCTAGGTTGATCCGGTGCATACACAAAGATGGACTAATGCCCTTGAGATCAGCAATAGTCCAACCAATAGCAGATTTTCGCTCCCGAACCACCTCAATCAACCTCTTCTCTTGATCCTCAGTCAAACTGCTAGAAATCACTACCGGAAGCGTCTCTCCCTCACCTAGATAAACATACTTAAGGTGCTCAGGGAGAACCTTCAACTCAAGCTCCGGTGCCTTCTCTATAGATGGAACAAGCTTCTCCACCGGAACCTCTAACTTCATGTAACCACGACCCGGTTCTGTAGCAAACATAGCACTCTCTGTGAGACCCATAACTGCTTCCTTCATCGAATCTGAGATGTCAAACTCCAAACTAGCATACCCCAACGCATTCTCTAATGCGGTCTTGAGATCATCATTTCCACTAGATACTTCAAATACCTCCTCTACCAATGGCTCGACCACATCAATGAAACACAGTGACTCCGAATCCTTAGGGTATCTCATAGAGTCAAAGATATTGAACTCCATTACTTGGCCATCAAATTCCATTGTCAAGGAACCATTAGCCACATCAAGTTTTGTCCTCGCAGTCGACATAAAAGGCCTCCCCAACAGTATGGGAGCCTTGGGATCCGTCTCCATTTCTAGCACATAGAAATCTGCGGGAAATATCATCTTCCCCACTCTAACAAGAACATCCTCTACCAATCCTTTCGGGTAGGCATTCGACCTATCCGCTAGCTGTATCACAACTCGGTATCTGCAGGTGGTCCCAACCTAAGAGTTTCAAACAACGAATAGGGCATGACGTTGATTGAAGCCCCCAAGTCTAACATCGCCTTATGCTCTAAGCATCCCCCAAGCTAACTGGAATCACGAACATCCCTGGGTCACTGCACTTCTTAGGCAATTTCCGCTGATACACTGCAGATACGTGCTCACTAACCTTACCCTTCTTCATGCTCCTCTCCTTTTGATTCCTCTTCAGCGTACACAACTCTTTCAAGAACTTCGCATACCTCGGGACACGAAGAAGGTCCAAGAAAGGAATATTAACCTCCAACCTCTTGAAGGTATCATAAATCGCCTTGTCGGGCTCGCTTTCGATGCTCTTTCAATGCCTCGGGAATGGAACCTCGTGCTCATAAACAGGAGCCTTAACCTCCGGTGCAACTTCGTCCGATCGGGTGCCTTCATGCCGGCTCAAATCTTAACCTCAATCTCTGGTTCCTCTGCTACAACCCTGTCCCGCAGCCTCCTTACCACTGCGAAGTGTGATCGCACATGCATTACGCTGGGATTCGGTTCCGCCCGTGATGGCAACTTTCCCGAATTCTGAGCCTCCAACCTACCCACAGCATCTGCTATCTGCCCCATCTGTCTCTCCAGACCACTAATACTCGTATCGGTACTCTGCTTATACTGCTGAAACCCGCTAGATAAAGTGGTCATGCTCTGAGCCAGTGTACGGAACATATCTTCTCTGTAGGCTCCCGGCCAGGCTTCTTCTTGCCTTGCGACTGCTGTGGGCCGAAAGCTGTTGTGCTGCATCGGTGGCCTGAACGGCATGGATCACCGAACCGGCGTAAAACCCCGTGGATTACCGAATCGATTCCCGAATCGCGGCCGCTGTGCTCCACTGATTAGACCAACCGAACCCCGGGTGATTCTTCCGATTCGGGTTGTAAGTATTCTCGTCTCGCCGCGCAAACCCGACTGCATTCACATCTGCATACTCACCCGTTTGCAATGTTGGACACGAATCCGTAGGGTGAGTCACATCGTAACAAATACCACATTGTTTAGGCGGCTGTCCCAACATCATCGCCTTCATCATACTTTTGATGTCCTCGACATCAGTTTTAAGTTGATTCGCCATCCCACTACTGGACCCAGCTGCATTAACCTGTCTGACACTTGACCTCATACCATGTGTCCGGTACTCTTCGCTAGCTCGTCCAATAATTTCGAGCTTCCGCAGTAGTCTTGTTCGGTATGCTACCCCAGCATGAAGAGTCAACCATTCGCTTGTCCCGATCGGTAAGTCCTCCGTGGAAATACATAATCGGTGATCGGCATCATACCCACGGTAGGGACAACTCCGAGTAAGAGTGTGAAACTCCGTTGTAGTAGTCATAATATGACTCATCCCCTTCGCTCCATATTGCTTATGTCCCGTTTCATGACATTTATTTGATTAAAGGAAGAATTCATCCAAGAACGCCTCTTTCAACATCTGCCAGGTAGTAATGCTGTTCGGGGCCAGGTGATAATACCATACGTTGGCCCTGTCCTTCAATGTGAAAGAGAAAGCTCGGAGCAGAAGCTGCTCAATTGGGAGGTCCGCCGGCTTCATACTGTTGCAGACTTGCACAAACTGGGAAACATGCTGATTCGGGTTTTCACCGGGTAGCCCACTGAAGCTAGGCAATTGATTTAGAAGTCCCGGTTTCAACTCAAATGTGATTCCCGCCGGCAATGCAGGAAAAGTAACTGCCTGCGGTTGCTCCGTCCAATTTGGAGCAGTTTTCTCCCTAAGTGTCTGCGCTGCTCTGTCCCCCATCTCTGTCTCCCAACAATTATAGTTCAACCTCCTGTTTGCTTTACGTCCTTTCCTGAAAGAACGTTCTATTTCTGAATCAAGAGGCACAAGTAAATTATTAGTAGAACGGGTGTGCACCATGCACGGTTACACACCACAGGGGGGAAAGCAAGGTAAAACACTTAGCAGATAGCACAAATACTAAAATAAAAAGAAATAAAAAAAATAAAAATAAAAAGAAATAGATTAAGAAAAGAATAAGATCGTAAACAATTACACCGTTCCCCGGCAACGGCGCCAAAATTTAATAGGCTTAATCGCACGCCTACAAATTACTACAAGGACTCCTAAAAATGTAGATAGCGGAAGTCCAGGATCGATCTCAGGGAACAATATTGATTACGAACTAGTCACGGACAAATGGGGGAGATTTGTTTGTTTTTGAATTACTTTCTAAGGACAGAAATTAAACTAATTAAGAGTAAAAACAATGATTTGGAAACACTTCAGATTTGATTTCAATCCCCACCTAATTATGCAATTATCATTGATACCTCTTTTCAATGTCACCCTATTCACCTGATCACGAGATATATTTCAATCTCTGTTTCTTCTTTCAGATTAGTTGCTAGCAGTGGCACACTCACTAGAAACCCTAATTAATAAATTAATCGGCGGCAGCCTAGATCACAGAATTAATTGATGAACGATTTAAGAAACTAAGATCAAGAACGCTTTCTACAATTATTTCATATAGATAATCGTCTAACTTTACCCACTTAACAATTCACCATGACACATGCATAAATCGAAAAGATGCTACTTATGAATTCCTACACTGGCACAGTAATAGACAATTCTAGCAAAAATTCATAAACAGAACACGTGAATTGGCCAAATCCACAACCCTAGTTATAAATCTAGATTAAGCACAAGTAAAATTATGAATAGGAAAAACAAATTAAAAAGAACAATACCTCAAATTGATAATTAGGGGTTCAAGCAGTCAAATCCAAAGTCAAGGATTTTAAGCTTCCATGGATGTCTCAAGGTTTCTTTAAAAAAAATAATATAAAGCTTGGAACCCTAAAATAAAATTCTCAAAGAGTTTTTATACTCTCTTCCAAATAATAACTAAAGCTAATCTAATAATAATAATAATAATAATAATAATAATAATAATAATAATAATAATAATAATAAAAAACAAAAGAAACAGTAAAAGAAAAGAAAACAAATTAAATTAAATTCCTTCTTCCTTGCCTCGATCAACTGATGCTCATGTTTGCCTTGATCCAAGCGCCGCATTTGATTCCCACGCCCAGTCCATTGAATTCCTAAATTTTCTTTTTCAACTTTGGTCACTGCCTTTCAGCTTCTCGCATTTTGATCACTGAGGTTTCCACATTGTTGCACTTTGGTCTCCTCCGTTGTAGCTCAAAACCAATATGTCTCAAATTACAAAAGAAATACCGATAATAATTTTCCTATTACAATGTTTCCTCACTGATACAAAATATAGCAATTTAACTAAAATAAATACAATATATAACCAAATTGCTATAAAATGTCTAGAATAAAAGAGGAATTACCATAGCTAAAAACCAACCTATCAACGGTATAAACTGAGATACGAACATGGGCTTGCTCGAGCTGGGCTCAATTGGATTGGGCCATGAATATTATCTAATAACCAAGTATTAGGGCCGAGTAAGGACTTCCTCGTATGCCGAGGAACGTTTACCTCTGCCTTATGTCATCATGCTTGGGCCGTCATGTCGCAAGTGACGAGGAGAGAAAATTTCTTACCTCGGCATTTCATAACTGTGACGAGGAAACAAAATCATTTACCCCGGCATATATACATGCCGACCAATCTCCAAATGACGAGGAAGCAGAATCATTTACCTCGGTCTATTTGTCAAGGCCGAGGTAAAACATTTATGTTCCTCGGCGTTTCGGCTAGCAGTAATACAATCCTTATTCAACAAGGATTATACATACAAGAATGATCCAATCAGGATTATAATTACCAACACCACTTCAAGTCAAACAATGACTCTTCATCAGATATAATTCTTTTAGGATTATATCTTATCTCTTTACAAGTTCACTCCAACATGAATTCTATCAATCCATCCCTATAAATACAAGCCCCATGGCTCATTATTCGGTACGTTACTTTTTACCTTGGGAAAACTCTGCCCATTTGTTTTCTCATATACAAACCGTGAACTTACTCTCACGCCGGAGGGCCTTTAGCCGGATCCGCCCCGGCTTAGTTTACGTGTTTTCTCTTATTTTCAGGCCTTGCAATCACCGGAGCAATCATCGCTTGGATTTGGACTGTTTTGACGATTTTGGCATCTTCAACAATGATCTTGCATATTTTAATGTTAAATTGAATTTTACTATGTTGTCTATTCTTTTATCTTCTTGTGTAAAGTTTATGTTTCACCTCTCCATATTCAATCATAGAGTATACCTGCTGATAAGAAGGTTGTTGTTATTTGCAATTCATCAATATTTGCCTCAACATTTTATAATCTAATGCTACTTAAATTTCCTGTTTGTTATACCTAAGTTAACTTGGTTCAGAAAAATAACAAGAGCTACAACCGGAGTGGAACAGGTTAGTGACGTTACTCATTTCATTATATACAAAGATTACAGATCCTAGAGTGGTCATGTCAAATAATATGCAATTGTTTCTTTGTTAATTATCAATTATTGTCCATTTTGCAATTAGCTTCATTTCAGAGAGTGCAAGATCTAACCAGGGGTAACTAGATGTCATTCATCAATATCAAATTAAGTCAATTTCTCCCATAAAAATTTAAAATCTTCATTCCTACTTACAATAATAAAATCTTAACTTTTATGAGATTTTACTGTGGTGGTGTTTATGCTATCATAAATACTTAGATACTTATTTGTCTAAACTTAATTATGATTGATTTTGGGCTTACGACATTGCAATTTACCACTCTTTCCGTTCCAAAATGAATATAAAAAAAATCAAAGTTATTTTACGTCAAGAGAAACTATGATTTTATATTTTTTATTCATTTTTGGATAGAGGTATTACATTAAAGTATGGTAGGATAAGCTTGAGTTTGGGTTTGAATTATTTTTCCATTGGTTTTTCTAACGTGTGCCCAGGCCCGTCCCAATAAATTTTGAGACCCTGTGCTAATATAAATAATAGGCCCTAAATATATATAAAGATATACAACTTAAATATTTTATTTATAAAAGACATCATTTGGGCACTCTTTGAAGCAAAATCATCAATCAATTCTTTTTTTACGCTTTTCATGACCATATTCTTGTTTTTTAATCTTAGGAGGCATAGTTAAAAATACAAAAAAAATAAAAATGTAACACTTTTAATAATAATATTAAAGTGCAAATAAAAGAAACGAAAAACCTGAAAGACTTCTTTGGCTTTCTAGGGAGAGAATGAGGGCCGAAGCTCAAACTGTCAAACACACCCACTGACTGACTGACCTACAGGCCACAAGGCGGCAACGGCAAGGTGGCAAGGCCACAATGTCTTCAGTCTCCCACAAGCATTTTAACAAACACATAGCCTACATGAACTGATGAACAATGAAATGGGTGACAACAGACATGTAAACGCCAACGGAAATTGCACAATTGACAATTGCACAGAAGAAATTGATCAGAGAAGAAAGGAAGAAAAGTGATTTCTCTAAATTAAGATTGTGAGTAATATCGAGATTATTGGATTTACCATTGTTTTCCAATCGCCGTCACCTCTTCAATTCAATCAAGCCGTGATTTTCGAGTTGCCGTTTGATCTTTTGGCGTATTTCCGAGCCATGAATCTTCCTTTTTTTTTTTTTTTTTTTAGCGGCGGCGGCGTCGTTCTTTGGTCAGCGTTGCTTCTTCTCTACTTCTACTGGTGTTAAGGTTTTCTTATTGGGCTATGTATATTGGGCTATGTATAACACTACTAGAAAAAGGCCATTTACCGACGGAAATTTCCGTCGGTATTTCTACAAATCCGTCGCTAAATGGATATTACCGACGGAAATAGTCCGTCGGAGTCCGTCGGAAATAATTGGTTGGTAATACCGACGGACAAATTCCGCCGGTATTTCCGTCGGATTATCCGCCGGAAAATAAAAAATTCCGCCGAAAAACGTCCGTCGGTAATGAGTTACGCCGGCCGGTTAACCGGAGCAATACCGGAGGTTACCGATGGAAATATCCGTCGGAAATAAAATCATTACCGACGGTTATAACCGTCGGAAATCAAAAATTTACCGTCGGATCTCGTCCGTCGGAATATAAACCCCTGGCGACGGATATGTCCGTCGGTATTTTGAGTATTATTTTTTTATTTTTTATTTTCCGACGGATATTTCCGCCGAAAAAATTGAATTATTTATTTTTTGTATTAGTTTACCGACGGAAATTTCCGTCGGTAATCTGTCCAGATTTTAAAAAAAAAGTTGTTTTATTATGAAACCACTGTAAAAGGTCAGAACCTGTTCAAACAACCTGTTTTAAGCAACTACAAACTACAAACTACAAACACACACAAACAACCCAATTACAAACTACAAACACACACAAACAACCTGTTTCGCTTGTACATCAAATAAAATACATATGTTTGTCCAAATCAAGCGACGAGGGGAAGGGAAAAGAGGGAAACCGCCGGGAAAGGGGAAAGGGGGAAACGGCGGGAAAGGGGAAAGGGGAAACGGCGGGGAAAGGGGAAAGGGGAAACGGTCGGGGGAAAGGGGGAAAGGGAAACGGCCAGGAAAGGGGAAAAGGGAAGGGAAACGGCAGGGGAAAGGCCGGGGAAAAGGGAAAGGGAAAAAGAAACTACATATGTTTGTTTGTTTAATTACATGTCAATGAAAATTCATGTTTAACAACCACGAGCGCCGCCACCGTCGCTACCGCTACCACCACCATGCATGTATAAACCTATCAAGATATTAATTAAAAAATAATATATCAATATATATACAAATAAAAAGACAATAATAAAATGTAAACATTATATATATGACATTTACAATTAAATGATACTTACAGCCCTTGGGAGAGATAGATATTTCCATTTTTCCTTCCTCATTAATAATTGCGTCCAAATTAACCCGCTCGGATGGTTCACTACGTCCCGAACTGAAGTAGATCCTCCCTCCCGTCCTTGGTGAAACAAGACGATGGACAAAACCCGCAACCTTCCCTCTCTTTGAACGATTGCCACCTCGACCCGACATATCTAAACTAGTATATTATATATGTAGACAGAAAATATTATCAAGTAGAACAAAATTTAAATATTACATAGCATGTAAAGAGTAACCAAGTAAACAAAACGTGGGTAACAGTGTGGACTTGGTGTCCTGTCGACATTGCACTTCTTGCAGCTTTAAAATAGAAATGACAATATGAAAACAGTAAATAATGGAGTTCACATGGACCAGTGGTTTCAGATAAGGTTGTTTTACTAAAAACAAAAAGAAGCAAAATAATGGAGTTCACTTGGGCTGCTTGAATTTGAAATAATATTGTTGTTTTCTTTAAAATAGAGAGAGAGAGGGTTTACATTTATAATGAGTGGAGTGGAAAATATCAAGTTTGCACAAGCATTTGGCCCAAAGATTGAAACTTTGAAAGTAGATTTATTATTATAATAATTAATCAAAGTTTCAATCTTTGGGCCTAACGCTTGTGCAAAAAACTTGAGATTTTCCACTCAAAGATAACCCCATGGTAGTGGTTGTACGTGATAGTAGTGGGGTTGGCTTCTATCCCATCCCGAAATACACGCATGAATTGCAAATATCACTTTGTCTACTTGCTTTATAATCGAAAATCAAGAAATTTCGGCAAAGATAACCCCATGGTCTCCAAGTGCACGACGTAGACTAGGTCAATCAAACACTATCGATTAGAATCGACGGTGTGTAATCAACCATATATGTCTAGTATACACTCGAGAACAATAGGATTAATGCAACCGAAATATCTCAACTATCGACTATTCAAACAATTTTAATAGACAATGATGATATTTACAAATCATATAATCGTGCATTTCAAGGCATCCACACGGACAATTTAAGAATCGATGACTACATGTTGACCTCAACATGATAAGTTAAAGATTCTTAAACGGGTTTCTAAGCTTTTGTGTTTCAACCGTCACAACGTCACGTCGTAACATTAATTTTTATTCATTACCGTAAAATGCATAATTTTACAATAATTAATTAACACACACATCTATCATTTTTTAAATTATTAATATTGTGAATAATTTGAAATATTAATTCTTTATTGTAAAATTTGAAATTTTACAATGATGAATTAAATTAACATTTATAAACAAGATAAGAGTCGTTCTCATCCACAACTATCAAAACCCAATCTCATCTTAGACCAAGAAAGACGAGCAAACAAGTTCATTGCCGTTTGAGTCAAGGATTTTCTGTTTAATAAGAGTTATTTACTCTTATTAAACGGAAAATCCTTGACTCAAACTAAGAATGAACTTGTTTGCTCTATTTCTTGGTCTAAGAAGACGAATTTTGATAGCTGTGGGTGAAAAAGGCTCTCATCTTATTTATATTTTAAATAGAGTTGTACCTCAATCTATTTAAAGCCTAATTAACTACCAATTAGGTATAATGAAGAGCCACTTCCAAAACCCAAATTTGATAAACTAGTTAGAAAATGCAAACAACCTAAATCGGAGGACCAATCAAGCATCAAACATTCAAATATTTGAAAATTCACACAAATACCAATCAATAATCATGAACATTAGAATCAAAAACAAATTAGGGTTCTTACAAATATCAATCAAAAAATATCATATTCCTTAATTCCCGCGCAAACAGTATTAGTGCGAATATTAGCGGGACGGAGGGAGTAAATACTATCTCAAATATCAATACAATTAAGTTTTCCTTTTACTAACCACCTCAATGCACACAAGATCTGTAGGTCATTTCATATTTTCTCAAACCTTAATAGATTACTCTGTGATTCACCTAATCCGAGCCACGTGGTCAATATATTAAGTTTCTCAAATAATGAACCAAGTAGAATGTTGTTAAAACCACGTCACCGAATTTACCATTTAATTATTTTTGTATGTCGATACAGAAAAATGAAATTGTTTGAAGTAACAAAATCAGCCCTCTACGTGCAAACGGATATACTACAGCATAAATCGAGTGAGAGAGAGAACGATTGAGAGAGAGAAAGCGAGAGAGAGAGATAACGTACCGGCGACGGCAACGGCGATGGAAAGAAACGGCGGCGACGGCGTGGACGGCGTGTTCTTCTTGGCGGCGAATTACTGAGAGAGAGAGAGAGAAAGTGAGAGAGAGAAATCGAGTGAGAGAGAGAAAGCGATTGAGAGAGAGAAGAAGACTTACCGGCGACGGCGAGGCTCGGCGGCGACGGCTTGGCGTTGGCGACGTTAGGGTTCGCGAACTGAGGATGGAACGGAGGATCGATCGTAATAAAAATGATACGTAATTAAAAATGGGGAAGAAACGCGTTTATATATATGGATTTGTTACCGACGGATATACCGACGGAACTTAATCAATTACCGACGGACAAAACGAAATTTTAAAAATTTTAATTCCCGGTAAATTAAATTAAATTTCCGTCGGTAAATGAAAATTTTCCGTCGGTAATGCCCCTGTTTCTAGTAGTGTAATGTATTGGGGTGGGGGGAAAATATGGGCCCTAGAAAAAAATGGGCCCTGTGCAGTGGAACCTTTTGCACACCCCATTCACCGGCCCTGCGTGTGCCATACGGCACACATTAAACTTTTTAAATAAGAAAACCAAGTTATTTATTAAGCTTAATTTAACTTATTCATTTTCATAACTAAACTTACTTTAAATTATTCATTTCCATAATTATAGAAATATTTGTTTTATATATGTAAACTTACATATTTATGAAAGCATATAAATACATAGGTTGCCTTATTTAAAATGCTTAATATCTGCCTTTAGGACACGCGTTAGAAAAACCGCTTTTGCGATAAATCTATATCAATACGCATTAAGTATGGCAATACAAGCTTTTCATGATTTTTGTGATGTTAGTCAAAGTTGAGCTATTTCATTTTTCTATTACAAGCTTTTTAGGTTATTTTGAATGCCATATTTATAATAAATAATTTCTTGTCTAGGATAAAGAGAAATATTCATTTAGACTTGGGAAATATCATAAAATTATTTCAAATCTCAATAAATTTTTATCGCAAAATCACACCAAAAATCAGTAATTTTTTATCACAAAATCAATTAAAACTCAGTAAATTTAAAATCCAAAAAAAGTTCAAATCTCAATAAATTTCAAATTTAAGTAAATTTCAGTTTCAATAATTAATACAAGTAAAATTATATTGTGCATGTCAAAATTCGATTTGGTATATCTATTCACATATTTAAAATTTGAAAAGGTATAACCATACCTAATTTAAATTTTTTATAAGAGACCTTATGAGTCGTTGCTCAACTAGGATAGTTCTCCTTAAATGCAACTTCCCTGAAGCAACTAGGATAGTTCATGCTTTCATTATTATTCATATTCTCTTCTCATTTTTTTTATCAAACGTCTTGCATAAATTTTCATAGGCATGAAATTGTTCTTGCGCAAAAAGGATAAGAAAATTAAAAAAAAAAAACATGTTTTTTATGATTAATTTATTAATTAAAAATCATAATTAATTAAATATATGTATTTGAAATATGTAAAGACAATAACTAATATGCTATTCTACATATATTAAAGTCAAAACAAATGAAATGAATAGCACTAATTTTTATATTGATAGGAAGAAAATTAAGATTCACACACAAACACATATATGTGTTATATGTAGTAGTATTCACATATAATATTTAGTCATTTCCCATATTGAGTTTGTAAACCAACCTTTCATTCATGGTATAAAGTCTTATTCTTCATTTCTTGTTTTCTTGTGTCTTCTTTATCCCACACGGGATTACTAATAAAACTTGTGCAGCTAAACTTGTTATATAATAACTAAGTTTGAAGAGTTCCTATAAGCTTGCTTGAGCTTTCCTCTATTATGGGAAAATATCAAGTATGGCTTAAAGTTTTGAGTATTATATTATTATATATATATATATATATATATATATATATATATATATATAAAGGAAATAAATAAATTAATTAATTTAAATATTAAATTAATTTTAATACCGGTTATGGTATTAAGGAGGGAGGAAGTAAATCAGTTTAAACATTTAGGGTTACGACTCTTTGAATAGTCATTTACAAAAGAGTATGACTGTTCGGAGGGGCACGCCCGGATCGGCCGTGCAAGGCGTAGAGCACGCCCGTGCAGGTACGGAGCGTCCGTGCCAATTTTGGTGACACGCCCGTGCAAAAGCATGGAGCGGCCGTGCAACTTTGTTGACTCGGCCGTGCAGCTGAGGCACCAGTTCGGAAAAGTTGTGTCTTTTCAAGACGACAACACCAACTCTATAAATAGGGCTGGTCTCCTTGGAACTGATATACAGAAAGAGAAATATACAGAAATCACTAAGTTAATTAATTCCTGAGTCTTTCTTCTTAACAAATCTATTCTTCAAGTCAAACAGTTAAAGCTTCGATTATTGTTCCCGAGTTATTCAAAGGAGTGTAACTTTGAATAAGAGTGTGTAGGTTTTGTATCCTGGAGGTAAAATTCGTTGAGACCATTACACCATAGTGGGATGAATTAAATACCTTAAAGATAACATCTTTTGGTGTGCCTAACCTACTGATTCCCTACCCACAATTGAGTCATATACAACAGTTTTAAGGTATTTAAGTTTCGTATAGATGGAGTCAGTTTTAATGAAGGGACAGTTACCCGAAGCAGATAAGTTAGAGAGGCTAAATGGGCTAAACTACAAGCGTTGGAGCTTGAAGATGGAATAACTTCTCACCATTGCAAAGGTATTCTACGTGCTATGTGATCCTTGTCCAAAGGAGAATGAAAATGATAAAGCAACCGAGACACAGAAAATCGAGGCTGCTGAAAAAGTGAAGAAATGGAAATCGGATGACTTCATTTGCCGATTCACCATTCTGCAAGCATTGAACAACACGTTGTTCAACGTGTTCCATATACACAAAACCGCCGCTAAAGTTTGGTTTGCAATCAAACGAAAGTACGTCAATGAAGATGCTGGTAATAAATCTTTTTTGGTTAATAAATTTGTTGAATACAAGATGGTAGACTCGAGGCCTGTCATTGATCAAGTTAATGAACTCAATGACATAGCCATCGAATGTGCCGATGCGGGTGAACCCATTTCTGAGACATTCCAAGTTTCAACCATCATTGGTAAACTTCCACCTTCTTGGAAAGATTACCAAAAGAAATTGAAGCATAAGAAGAAGGCCATCACCTTAGATGAACTTCTTCAAGGCATCCAAATTGAGACTGAAAGTCTCAAACGTGATGGCTCAATTTCTGAGAAGATTGATGGTGTAAACTATGTGGAAAATAAAAATGTTGTCGGAACTTCCAAGGGAAACCAAGGAAAGTTCAAACGGAAAAACAACTTTAAAAATGATGGAAATGGTAAGGCTAAGAAAAAGCAGAAGAGTTCTTGCTATGTTTGTGGAAAAACAAATCATTTGGCTAAGAACTGCTATTACCGCAAAGGACAACAGAAAGATGAACAAGCAAATGTAGTTGAGAGCAACTTCATTAGCATGCTTTCCGAAATCTGTCTAGTCAACAATGTCGACTCAGATTGGTGGATTGATTCAGGGGCTACATGTCATGTAACTCCAAATCAAAGCTTGTTCAAAAAATATGAAGAAGTAAAAGAGCCGAAAGCTGTTTATATGGGAAATGCTTCTACAAGCGAGGTCTTGGGCATAGGGACCATTATTCTCCCCCTCACTTCGGGAAAGACTCTTACTTTGAAAAATGTGTACCATATTCCCTCTATGAGGAAGAATCTTGTATCCGTTCCTAAATTGATCTAAAATGGCTTTAAAGTAACCTTTCGCGCCCAACAAGTGAATATCACTAAAAATGGGACGTTTGTTGGAAAGGGCTACATTAAAGACCAAATGTATTTATTGAGCATTGATAATAAAATTATCAGTTCTTCTTACTTTGTTGATTCTAATTTTAATGTTGAAAAGCATGATTTTTGGCATTCTAGATTAGGACATATTGGTATGAATGCAATGAGTCGTATGATTAAATATGAGTATATTCCTAAATCTTCGACTATTTATTCTATGAATAATTGTGAATGTTGCGCTCAATCTAAGTTGACTAAAACATCTTTTAAAAGTGTAGTAAGATCAACTAGGTTACTTGAGTTAATTCATACCGATATTTGTGACAACAAAGATATTTTGACAAGAGGTGGAAAACGTTATTTTATTACGTTCATTGATGATTTTTTTAAGTTTGCATATGTGTATTTACTTAGAACAAAAGATGAAGCTTTTGACAAGTTTAAAATTTTCAAAGCCGAAGTTGAAAATCAAACCAATCTAAGGATAAAACGATTAAGATCGGATAGAGGTGGTGAATATTTCCCAAACGAGATGATTTCATTTTGTCAACAAAATGAAATTGTTAGGGAATCTTCAGCACCTAATACTCCACCACAAAATGGAGTAGCCGAGAGGAAAAATCGATCCTTAATGGAGATGGTCAGTGCCATGATTATAAACTCAAAATTACCAATGAGCTATTGGGGAGAGGCACTATTAAGTTCTGTTTACATTTGTAACAGAATTGTGAATAAACATATGAAAACTCCATACGAATTATTTAATGGGCGTAAGCCTAATATTTCACATTTAAAAGTATGGGGTTGTGTTGCATATGTTTTAGATGCAACTTTGAAAAGAAATAAACTTGGAAGCAAAGCTGTGAAATCTATATTTATTGGTTATTCTTCAATAAGCAAAGCATATAGATTTATGAGAATTAATGACAATCGTGTATTTGAAGCTACGCGTGCTATTTTTTATGAACATTTGAACATAAAAAGTGTAGACAAGGTAGATATAAACCATGAATTGTCAAAAGAACTTGAAGTAGAAAATGCATCAAGTTCACATGATAATGGTGATGCCATTGCTAATGATGAAAATTTAGACAGCAATGAAAATGATGAAATAGTTGAGTTAAGGAGAAGCAAAAGACAAAGAATTGAAAAGAACCTTGGTCCTGGCATGTTTACATATATGTTAGAAGAGCATTCTAAAACTTTTCAAGAAGCTATGTCTTTGTCTGATTCAGACTTGTGGAAAAGAGCCATGGATGATGAAATCAAATCTATACTTGATAATGAAACATGGACTCTAGTCAATCCTCTTCCTAATACTAAACCTATTGGCTGCAAGTGGGTTTTGAAAAAGAAACTCAAAACTGATGGTACTATTGATAAGTACAAGGCAAGATTAGTAGCCAAAGGTTATAGTCAAAAAGAAGAAATTGACTATTTCGAAATATTTTCACCGGTCACTAAATTTACATCAATTAGAACTATGTTTGCTATAGCATCCGCCTATGGACTAGAGGTTCATCAAATGAATGTTAAAACAGTATTCTTAAATGGAGATTTAGATGAAGAGATTTACATACAACAACCCGAGGGTTATGTCTCTAAAGGAGAAGAACATAAAGTATGTAAATTAAAGAAATCTCTATATGGACTTAAACAAGCACCAATTCAATGGTACAAGAAGTTTAAGCAAGAAATTCGAAAGTTTGGTTTTAAGAGTAGTAAAGTAGAAAATTGTGTTTTTACTAAAGTTACTCTTAATTATAAAGTTGTTATAACTTTATATGTTGATGACTTGCTAATATTTGGTTCTGATATTAATTGTATTAATGAAACAAAGAACTATTTAAAGCAAGTGTTTGACATGAAGGACTTAGGTCCAGTAGATGTCATTTTGGGGGTTAAGGTGATCAAAAAGGACAAAACTTACATATTAACTCAATCACATTACATTGAGGAAATATTAAAGAAGTTTAATTATTTTGATTGCAAAATAAGTAAAAGTCATATTGATCCTCATATGAAGTTAGTTCCAAATAAAGGCGAGGCCGTAAATCAAGGAGAATATGCCAAGATAATTGGTAGCATAATGTATGTGGTTAATCATACAAGACCTGATCTTGCATGTGTAATTGGCATACTTAGTAGATTTACAAGTAATTCAAGTGAAGAACATTGTACGGAACTAAAAAGAGTACTAAGGTACTTAAAATTCACAATAAACTATGACTTACATTACAAGTGTAATTCACCTATACTTGAATGTTATAGTGATGCAAATTGGGCATCCGATGTAACCAACTCCAAATCAACGAGTGGTTGGTTATTACCATTGGAGGAGCCATAGTTGCTTGGTCTTCAAAAAGACAAACATGTGTTGCTTTGTCTTTTATGGAATCTGAGTACATAGCCATGTCAATGGCTAGTAAAGATTTAATATGGTTTAGAAGATTTCTAAGAACAATACCATTTATTGATTCTAAGAAAGGAGCCACAACTTTGTATTGTGATAATCAAGCTGCCATATTCAATACAAAGAATGAGAGAATATCAAATCATAGTAAACACATTGCTATGAGATATAATCATATTAGAGATATGGTTAAAAAGGGAAAGATAGCACTTGAGTATCTTCCTACAAATCAGATGTTAGCTGATCCACTAACAAAATCTTTATCAGGGGATAAAATTACAAAGGTCATGAGAGATATGGGACTATTACCGGTCTAAACAATGTCTTAATTGAAATCAACTTTATCTTAAGGTACAAGTCATAGATTTGTTTAAAAGGAAATTCAATATTAGACATTGGTGAAATGGAAACTTTGATACATTTCGAGTGCATAACTTAAAAATAGTGGGGGTGTCACTATTTGAAAGTTTCATATCTGACCTATGCACTTTCATTACCACAACAAGATTAGGATGGATTCAAAATCCTTAATAGACTTATAGCTTTCGTAGAATGCGTTGTGGACATTCTCGATAAATCTACCTATACAAGTAAAGAAGTGAGAGGCCGCTTCTTATGGATTACTCCGGTAAAATTCCTAGAGTACTTGTGAAAACCAGGATTAAGCACAAGACCCAACTACAAGGTGCTGCTAAGATCAAAAGGAACATGAAATCATACACGACGAGAATATGTCTCCCTAAAGGTTTCACATTCAACCATAAAGTTTAAGGCTCGTCCACTTAATGGGTATTCGTTATGTAAAGAAGCTGAAATTGTTTAGTGTCATTATATGTAAATAAGTGGGGGATTGTTATATGTAGTAGTATTCACATATAATACTTGGTCATCTCCCATATTGAGTTTGTAAACCAACCTTTCATTCATGGTATAAAGTATTATTCTTCATTTTTTGTTTTCTTGTGTCTTCTTTATCCTACATGGGATTACTAATAAAACTTGTGGAGCTAAACTTGTTATATAATAGCTAAGTTTGAAGAGTTCCTATAAGCTTGCTTGAGCTTTCCTCTATTATGAAAAAAATATCAAGTATGGCTTAAAGTTTTGAGTATTATATATATATATATATATATATATATATATATATATATATATATATATATATATATATATATATATATATATATATATATATATATAAGAAAGAAATTAATTAATTAATTTAAATATTAAATTAATCTTAATACCGGTTATGGTATTAAGGAGGGAGGAAGTAAATCAGTTTAAACATTTAGGGTTATGACTCTTTGAATAGTCATTTACAAAAGAGTATGACTGTTCGGAGGGGCACGCCCGGATCGGCCGTGCAAGGCGTAGAGCACGCCCGTGCAGGTACGGAGCGGCCGTGCCAATTTTGGTGACACGCCCGTGCAAAAGCATGGAGCGGCCGTGCAACTTTGTTGACTCGGCCATGCAGCTGAGGCACCAGTTCGAAAAAGTTGTGTCTTTTCAAGACGACAACACCAACTCTATAAATAGGGCTGGTCTCCTTGGAACTGATATACAGAAAGAGAAATATACAGAAATCACTGAGTTAATTACTTCCTGAGTCTTTCTTCTTAACAAATCTATTCTTCGAGTCAAACAGTTAAAGCTTCGATTATTGTTCCCGAGTTATTCAAAGGAGTGTAACTTTGAATAAGAGTGTGTAGGTTTTGTATCCTGGAAGTGAAATTCGTTGAGACCATTACACCATAGTGGGACGAATTAAATACCTTAAAGATAACATTTTTTGGTGTGCCTAACCTACTGATTCCCTACCCACAATTGAGTCATATACAACAATATGATCTTTAATTAGCCAATAGTAAGTCAATTCAGATTAACTGAAGTTGCATACCTAAATAAGCATCCAAACTCAATTTTCACATTTTTTTCAGAATTTTAAACCCACTTTTAAATTAGATCTTTTAAATAGCGTTTCCCTTTTATAGTATATCCTAAATATGAGCTAATCCCTAAAAATTCTTATTCATGTGAAACCTACATTTCACGGCAGACATGCTTAGTTATCATTATTCTTAAAGTATTATTGTTAATTAAAAATGTAAGTTATCTAATTAACTTCAAGTTTATCCTAATTTTTTTTTGTGTTTTTGAATATAAAATATCAAAATCTAATTTTCATATTTTTTAAATAACATTTGACATATCAAAATTACTACCACATATAACATTTTGACAAGCTCTTGAAATATAAATACGAGCAACTGAAGATGATGATGCCAAAATCGTCAAAACAGCCCAAATCCAAGCGTTGAATGCTCCGACGATTGCAAGGCCTGAAAATAAGAGAAAACACGTAAACTAAGTCGGGGCGGATCCGGCTAAAGGCCCTCCGGCGTGAGAGTAAGTTCACGGTTGATATTAGAGAAATCAAATGGACAGAGTTTCTCCAATGTAAAAAGTAACGTACCGAATAATGAGCCATGGGGCTTGTATTTATAGGAATGGATTGATAGAATCCATGTTGGAGTGAACTTGTAAAGAGATAAGATATAATCCTAAGAGAATTATATCTGTTAAGGAATCATTGTTTGACTTGAATTGATATTGGTAATTGTAATCCTGATTGGATTACAACTGTATAATCCTTGTTGAATAAAGATTGTAACTGCTAGCCGGAACGCCGAGGAAGGTAAATGATTTTCCTCGGCCTTTGGCAAATAAGCCGAGGAAAATGATTTTGCTTCCTCGTCATTTGGTAAATGGCCGACACGAAGATATGCCGGGGAGAATGATTCTCTTTCCTCGTCACTTGAATATATGCCGAGCAAATAACTTCTCTTTCCTCGGTAATTCCGACATGGCGGCCCAAAAATGATGATAGAAGGCCGAGATAAATGCTCCTCGGCATACGAGGAAGATCTTACTCGGCCCTAATACTTCATAATTAGACAATATCCACTGCCCAATATAGTTGGGCCCAAGTTCGGGCAAGCCCATGTTCGTAGCTCGGTTTATACCGTTCAGTGGCCCCCGACTTTCTAGCTTGGCTTAGGACGAGTAGAAAGTCAGCTCGGCATCGGCACATGGAATACGAACAGGTTTGACGCGTGTCATTGGTTGGTAACTGACGGTTGCTATTCTGATGATGACCTGGGGCCCCCCAATCTTGTCACGCCTTGATAACTGTGTTTAGCATTTAATCCTTGGGGCGCCTCACCCGAATTTATGCTTTACCCATGGGTCGACCCGATTTGAGGAGGTATAAAAGCTAAAACCCCTTTCATTTTACTCTTTACAAACCCCAAGCAATTGAGAGCATTTGGCAAGAACTCACCGGCGAAACAGCAGCGATCTCGAACCCAGTTTCCGGCGAGCTCTATTTTTCCGGCGAAGTTGCATTCTGCATTGATTCCAGTCGTTCTTGTAAACTCAGGTACGAATTTTCTTCCTTTCTCACGAATTCCATTGATGCTTTAGCATCTTCTAGGGTTGTTAGGAGAAATCATATGTGAATCAAGAACATGAACCTGTAAGTGCTCCAATTTGAGCTTGTTAGAATTTTCGTTAGAAAATTAACGAAAGTTATAACATTTCTAACAATTCCTAACTATCCTAACATTTCTAACAAAGTGAGGGTAAAATGGGCATTGTTATTTAAGGTTAAACCTTAAAAAGAATCTCAAAAAAGAAAAACAAATGAAGAAAACCAAATATAGCAATGCTGGAAACATAATCTGGCTGGTCAATTTGAATTTTGAAAAAAGATTATTCCTTGTGTCCAAAGCCTGAAGCAGCAATTAATGAACAGTGCACGCGACTGGATCCATCCGCGCGGACATCTTTGCTATTTTCAGAGGGCTATAAATTGAGCCCTCCAGTCACAAAAATAAGGAGGAAGAACACAATAGCAACGAAGTTCTGGCGAAATATAGAGAGAAAACAGTGAGAATTCTCAAGAATTGTCACCTTTTTCTTTCCAATCTTTCCCAACTCATACTCATCCACTCACTCTCATATTAAAGCCCTAAACACTCATACACTCAAGCCAAACACTCAAGAACACAAGGAAGATTGGTAAACCCTCTTCTTCCTAACCCTAAATCTCATCCATGCATGCATCTTCAAACTACAAAATGTAGTTCTTTCATCTTCTTTCTCTAGATCTAAGAAGATCACCATGGAAGACCATCTCCATGGATGATCTTCTACAAAGATCAACATTATTTTCAAAGCTTTTCTTGTTTACTTGCAAAAATGCACTTTCAAAAACCCTAAAAAACCATTTTCAAGCACTAAATCTTGATTTCAAAGGGTAAAATCCCCCCTCCCCAAGCAAATGAAATGCTTAGTCCTAATGTACCCCAAGGATGGTTTGGTATAGTTGATTCACCACTAAAATGTCTAGTGATCACTAACCAAAACCTAGGGAAATGGGGACAAGCATGGATGCAAAACCCCCCTTAAAATCATATTTTCTTTCTTGAGAAGTTGCTGTCCAGTAGCAAATTTCTCAGACCTCAGTCCATGGTCTTAATTTTTGGACACAGATGAACTTGGAATTTGGTGTTGACTACAAAACACTTTTTGTAGCCAACATCCAGAGATTTCCAGACATATTTTTACCTTATTTTTTGGGTGAGTAAAACTCCTCTTTTCAATTTTTCTTTCAGAGGCTAGTTCATCAGCTTCTGGGAATCCAGATCTCATATCTGAGGTTTCCAGAAGGTTTTGACCCCTCAAATCTTCTCCAAAATGGAAATTTCTTTCACACAAAGTTTATTCGAGGAGTCTAGAGAAACTTTAATTCTCTGAGTTCATCCAGATTATGAAGTTTTAGGACCCTTGAATCTATTTCAAAATCAGGTGTCTGCTGCCATTTTCTTCTGGCAGAAGTGACTTCTCAACTTCAAAAGGTTTTTTGAGTACCAAATCTCAAACCAAAAATTCTCCAAAAAATCATGGGATTAGTTTAAAGTCTTAAAAAGACATCCCAATTTTTACTTTTTCCAGTTTCAACTTATTTTGGCCAAAACACACACACACACACACACACACAAATGATTTTCAGCTTGGAAGACTCGTTTTACGAGGCGCGTCGGAGTGCACACTAACGTCCTTCCCGACGCGTAACATGACCTCCGAACCTAAATCTCTGATCTCGGGCTTTTTTCAAAGTTTTGCCCTTCAAAATTAAAATGGCGTGGCGACTCCGTTTTTTCCGGTTTTATTTGGTTTTTCAAAGAAACGCAAAAATCGAATTTTTCCCGCGAAAAAGGCAACACATCGTTACAGTGGCGACTCCGCTGGGGACTAAGCTTTTTAATAAAAAAATGGTATTCGGTATATTGGTGGAAACCACTAAATTTCCCGTTATCGCCTCCTAACACGAGTCGGGGATAAATTGTGGTCTAACAATCCCACGTACCGGTATCACCGTTTTCAAAAAAAAAGCTTTTGAGGGTCAAGCTTCCGTCCCGGTTTTGAAAATCATTTTTGTGTGTGTGTTGATTTTTGCACAGTTTTCGTGTTGTTTTGGCCGCCTCGGAGAAAGTCAAAATTTTGACTGTCGGAATAATGTCCCTAACTGTCGGAATTTTCATGCTTTCGTGCTTATGTGCTCATAAAAAAAAATTTCAAAAAAAAAAGATTTTCAAAAAAAAAAGAAAATTTTCAAAAAAAAAAATCATGCATCATATTTTTAAGACACATAAAAAAAAAATCTCTATTTTACTCAGAAAAAGAATATAGACTGCTTGCACACTACGCGCACGTGACCGTACACTGCACACTACGTCCTTAACCCGGGGAAATCCTTGTCGCGGTCCGTTTGGTCTTATTACGCCTCTCGGATGAGCACAGGACTACCCAAACATCCCATGGAGCCTCGTGTCGACCATGCACTTGTCCGTGACACACTTTGTCCGAGACCCGGTTGGTTTTTAGTCCGGGTCTGTGTCATGCCCCGTCCGTGTATAGACCTTTCCTTTCAAGCCTTTGTCGGCATACCGACTCAATATCTCTCGGGTCCCTAATCGACCGCTAATCGCCGAAGTTCCGCCGGTTTTCCGCCGCAGACTTTGACCAAGATATTGACCGGCGCCTTGACTTCGGCTCGACCGGCACAAATTATACACTCGACTCCCAAAGATTGACACCGAGTCATCAAGGATTAACGGTTATTCCATGCCTAATTACGGCTTAACCGACGATAAGTCAAGATCAATAGCGGACATTTATCGGTCCAAATCATGCCGACTTTTCGTCGAGCCCTCGGACACGATCTTGACTTTAACGCGCCTTGTCCGTAATTTACATCGAATGCTCGTTAAGACTCGATTACCCGCCGCACTTCTAGGATCACTTTTCTTTCGGTCGGTGGGACCCGCTTGCCCTATAGGACCCTCGCCCGGGCCGTCCACCCCGGGAGGTCGAAATACGGGTGGAATACGAGGGGCTTATAGACGTAGTGACGGGCCCACCGATCCAGAATCAGAGTAGTTTGCGAAAAAGAAGAGCAATCTTTTCCAACCGATTAGGTTAATAAAACATGTTTTAAGTAAACGTGAACAAATAACTGCATGTTGCATGAGCCAAAAGCCCAAACACCTACCCTCTTTCCATTCCCGCACATCTGAACCTTCGTGTCCTTTCCCCCGCTGCCTCCGCACAAAGCTTGGTTTCGGGCACCGGGTCACCGTTTGATCGGTTAGGAAGAGTCAAGCGCATCGTCGCCTTCGCCGTTTGTTCCAACTCCGGGTTTCGTAATGTCTCGCATCACCCGGTAATGATGGGGATAACGTTGCTCCGTCCTCCGTAATCCCTCGAGATGCACTGGTATTGGATCCAGCTTGGTAGAGCAAATGAGACTTCGGCATGAGGCTCAAATTGATGACCTAATGGGGGTAGTCGCAAGTCATGGTTTGACTATCGCCTCAATTCCGATGGCACTTTTACCGCAAAGACGTAAAAGGGTTCTCCCCTCTTCTTAACGGTCCGGATACACCAAGATGCTACCCCAAGATTCCTATGTTTCCACCGCCGGACTCCTGCCCGCCGACTTACAGTGGCAACCGGCCCCCAAACGAGCAGGGGACGAAAGAGTTCGGTATACCGTCGCCTGTCCCCTCTCAAGGTGATGATCCCACAAATATCGGCCTGAGTGATGAAAATCGTGGAACAGTCGAAGAAATATGGTCAGCCATCAAATCCCTGGAAGAACGCCAATGCAGAGCAGGCCTGGATTGAAGAGGCCACACGCCACTTTGGGACCCTAACAATATCCCAACCGATCAGGGCTGCCTTGAAGGACAAACATATGCCCGTTCCCCTGACCTCACTATCTCTCATTATCCGTGAGTCCAATCACTCGCTACCAGACGAGCCCAAGCAGATCCCTCGGAGCAGTTCCACTCAAAGTCATTCCAAGACCGCTCAACCCGAGGTCCCAAATCCGCCACCAGCCTGGAACACATTTGGTGGGATATTTGTGGACTCTCCGATTGCTCTTGAAAGGGACTATCGGGATTGGATACACGAGGATCGTCCTCCTAAGAAAAAGAAAATTTCCTCCCCAAAGAAAAATTGAAGGAGAGATTCGAGGCCGGTGATAACGGTGTGGGAACGCTCGGGGAGCCATGCTGGGGATTTGATTATTATGTACTCTACTCCAAATGTCTTCCCCAAAGCAAAAAGGGGTAAAAGAGCAGAAGAACCTTGCCAACGACGGAATTGAGACCTTCGGATACCAGAGTACTGCAGAACGGAAGTCCAACCCCCCTCGGGGTCAACCAAGGTTCAGTTTGTCCAGCTCCCGAGTATCCACCGATGAAGAAAAACCGACGCCAGTCTGGCGCTCCCACTCAATCAACATGTTGACCGGAGATGGCAACCGCCACAAAAGGCATCGGTATAACCTGTGGGCTTCGGAAAGACTCGCCTCGCAAGAAAAAGGCACGAAGTGACCGGCTTGATGACTCTCCATCCCGAGACAAGGACCAAATCTATGATCCTCACCTATATGGGAGTATGATCACCTTCTGCGATGAAGATTTGCCAAGAGATGTCTCCCAACACAATGAAGCTTTGTACATCACTATTCGGCTCAACACCATGTCACTCCCTGGGGTATTAGTGGACAATGGATCATCGGTAAATGTCCTTCCTCGGCATGATGAGGGCCCTCCGCATAAATGAAAGGCGCGTGATCCCATCTACCCGGACCGTCAAAGCCTACGACGGTTCGTCTCGTCCCATTCTCGGGACAGTGACTCGGGAACTGCGGGTACGAAACCCAAATGGTGCCCGCAAAGTTCCATGTAATGGATATCCCCTCCGAGTTCACACTCTACTAGGGCGCCCTTGGTTGCATCACATGAAAGCCATAGCCTCCACTCTCCACCAATGCGTCAAATTCATCAACCGGGCAGGAGACCTTGAAGTCATAAGGGGTGACAGCTTCCTCATAGGGAACGAAGCCGAAACAATAGCCAAGAACACCCACAGCCAAACACCGGCTACATCCTTCAAGAGGCAAGTCTCGCCAAAGATCCTTTGGAATCTAAAGCGATGCCAACTATGTCGACACACTCAAGCTGCGTACTCCGAAGAAGTTCGATTCATCAAATTTAATTGCTATTTCCAACACTTGGAGTCGTACCGGAAGGAAACGCTGAACGCCGCCATGATACAGGCACACAAGTCCCCGGTCCTCAATCACAGATTTGTCAGTATTCTGCAAACCCATTCTTTGGCCTCGCCGGCGAGGAGATTTTCATGATAAAAGTCGAAGCAAACACCGACAGCACTCGCTCGAATCTATGAACGTCGTGTGGGACGTCCTCCTTGCCGAACTACCCGCCAAGCCTTTCCGCTCGAGTATGGGACATGAGATTTTTTCTAGCAGCTCACCGAGACGCAATGCGTCCTTACATCTCGGATCGAGCGGTCGGCTTGTGACGAAACGGAAGTCCCTGCACTGAGGAAGATCCCTACATCCACATGCTCGGCTTTCGTATGCCAAACACAGCTGATTCTCGTTCGCACAAAGAGATGATAGCAACGACCGAAGAGGGAGCACAGACCATGCCTTTCCCGGGTTTTGAAGCCACCGACACGATGCCTTTAAAGAATTGGGAAACTCTCTCGTGCCCATCCGCGACCAAGGAGGAAATGATCACCAAGCTTGGATTTGTCCCCCGGCCCTTTGTGTCAATCTAGGACAAGTCCTCCGAGTCTCTCTGTTAAGATCGAGTCTCTAGGGTCGTCCGACGGCCTTACGCCCGAAGACTACGAGTCCGTAGCAAGCGCCGTACCCCCTTTCGTTTTCAATGAAATGACGAACCTTTCTGAGTATCCCTTGATTGCCACTTTAACTAATGATGAATTAATTAATAAAATTTTTTTTAATAATAATTCATTAGATAAAGAAGCAGACACATTAAACAAAAAAAAAATCAAACAACAAAAAAAAATCTTTAAGCAGTGTTGTCGGGAAGAGGAAAATCGAGCCCAAGCCGCCGAAGAGATTTTGACAAGTGTGAATTTGGGAACTGCGGAAGAGCCTAAAGAGACGCAGATTGGTCATTTCTTCGAAGGAAGTGGAAAGGATGCTCTGCAAAGTCCTACAAAATCCTCAATTCAAAGAAAGTTGCCCTTTTCATCAAAGAAAACATCATGTGTCGATACGGGTTGCCGGCCGAAATCATTTCAGATAATGGATCCCACTTCGAAGGGGAATGTGACGGAGTTCTTTGGCCGCGTAATTCCGAATAACCCGTCACAAGTCATCACCCTACGTGCCCCCAAACCAACGGGAGCCGTCAAGCAAAGCAAACAAGACTCGGAAAATATCATCCTAAGATGGCTGTCCAAGCGAGATTGGCCCGAGAAGTTACACCGCACTCCGGGGCTACGTAACATCGGTCGAACGGCAACTGGGGAAATACCGTTTGCCCTCACATACGGAATGGAAGCCGTACTCCCAATCGAGCTAGAGATCCCCTCGCTCCGTATACTGCTGGAAAGCCAGATCAACGAGGTCGAATGGCTCCAAAGTCGCCATGATGAATTGGCCCTACTAGACGAACGCCGATTGAAGGCCATGGAACACATCCGGGCCTACCAAGGAAGAATGGCCAGAGCCTTCGACAAGAAAGTAAAGCATCGGGAGATCCGAGAAGGTGATCTCGTTCTAAAAGAAAAGCCCCCAGTCCGTATCAACCCTCTCGGCAAATGGGAGCCTGTATGGGTCGGGCCATATGTCGTCCAGAAGATCTTCTCCGGAGGAGCCATGCAACTCGCAGACCTCGACGGGAATCCCTTTGTACACCCAGTGAATGGTGACAAGGCACAACGCGCATACTACGCGTAAAAAAAAAACAAAAAAAAAACAACAAAAAAAAAAAGAGTGCTAAAAAGAGTAATACCCAACTAGGTTAGAAACCCGAAAAGGGCAAAGCTAGGTAAAAACAGGGTTGCACCAAAAAAAAAACCAAAAAAAAAAAACAAAAACAAAAAAAAAACAACCAACAAAAAGAGTGCTAAAAAGAGTAATACCCAACTAGGTTAGAAACCCGAAAAGGGCGGCCTAGGTAAAAAACAGGTTGCACCAAAAAAAAACAAAAAACAAAAGAGAGTTCACCAGTTGAACTACGAAGACCTGAAGCTCCTCAAAATGAGGGGAACGTAGGCGGCGGAAACGGTTCGGTCTAAAGCACAAATAAAAGCCATACTTTGGCATCAATACAATTGATCGCACCATGAAAGCTGTCTCCAAAAACTCTAAAGCAATTCAAATATTCATTACAAGTTAAAAGCTCTTTGATGAGTCTAAGCCCGATTCATTCCTACAACCGGCAACCTCGCTAAAAGAAAACTAAGATACATAATCAAATTAATGTGTCTCACATGGCAAGAAAGGGATACTTGGAAACCTCGTAGTCACTCCAAGCCACTCGTATCGGCCTCTCCCTTCTTCTTCCCCCTCCGAGTCTTTCTCTTCGAACCGGAAAATGTCTGTATTCCTCCTACCAAGCTCCGGTATAGGAACAGGGTCTATCAAACCGGCCTCTGTCAGGGCCTTAGTAGCCCTGGGCGTCATCCCTCATCTCCTGTAACCTAGCTGGTAACATAGGAGCCCTCCTCTCCTGTCTCTTGACGTAAGCCTCATAATCAGTGCATGCGTCTCCGCTCCCGTCATGAGGATTGGCCCTCGCCTCGGCCCTCCTCCTCTCGTACGGCCCAGTCCTCCGCACCCATAATGGCCTCACGCCGTCTCAAAATAGCCACCCGAGTCTCCTCCCAGATGCCCCTCGTACTCAATCCAGGTACCAAGTGGTCAAGAACACCGGTCTCGGACGCCCGAGAATGACCCGAGGGGAAAGGCATCATACCTCCATGCTCAGGAAAGAAATGGAAACACCGAGGGATCGTCCATGGAAACAGAGCCACCACCCCGTGGCTATATCATCAAAACCCTCCAAAGGAACCTCGCCCAAGCCAAACTATCTCAGACCAGAGCCAAGATGTAGAAACTGACCGAGAAAGCCCCGGAAGCATAACCACCTGGGACCCGTCTCCCAAGCACTTCGCGAGTCTCCACCCGCCACCAATGAGGCACCAACCATTCGATATCTTCAGCCCGGCGACCCGCCATCCAACGCTCCCACGAGTCCCGATCATCAAAATCTACATCAACACCTCTCCTGGCAAAAGTCCAAGGCCTCGATCATATCGTAGGTTTCCGGCCGAAGAACCCCCAAACGCTCCATCGCCCACAGGGTCAAGAAACGGGCTCCCCGCGCATGTACCGCCGTCCGTAGCTAATCTGTCGAGAGCATGAAAAGTCTCCCAAGAATCAAAGGAACGACATCTCGCCTGTGCGACAGCGAACGACAACATCCAAGCAGTAGACCGATGGCGCATCCCAAAGGAATAGACCATGAACAGGTGCCAAACATACAAAGTGCAAAGGCATCCCAATAGGCATCATCCACCAAGCCTAGGCCCCTAAATCAGCTTCTGGGAAGACCGGAAATATCGAGATGATCGGGACCGCGGATCATACCTTGCGCTTCCTCCGGAAAGATGAAGGAGGACGCACAACTGTGTCAACAAAAGAAGCCCTCCGGCAAAGGGACCGCTATCTCTTCCACCTCCGGACCTCCAAGCAAGGCCGAAATTCTTCGACAGTCGGAACAATCTCGTTGAAGGAAAGGCAAAAGACATGCCTTCTAGTATCCCAAAACGAAGAAGAAGCTCTTAAGAGGTCATAATCCGAACCAATTCTTTGAGAGACCACAAGCATCGTACCTTGTACCTTTCTTCAAAGAATGATCTTCTCTCGTGCATGATCTCCTACACCACTCCTTGAACTTTTCAAAGAACAACATTTGCCTTTCTTTTGGACAATTTTGGAGAATTTTTTGGCCATTTTCATGGTTTTTCTCTCTTTCTCCCCGAAAATGGTCTGTTTGGTGGAGGTGAAGAGGATATTTGAATTTGAAATAAAGCAAGCCAGTCTGAAATCAGAATTAAAGGACAATGTCGGAAAGCTGACCCTATCCGCGTGGATACAAGTGTCATTACCAAAAAAATTTTGCAAATGTCCAAGCCGCTACACCAAAAGAGGAATATTCCGTCCCTTGCTCGAAACCAAGTGCAAAAAAACTCCCCAAACCAGTCCATATACCAAACACCCTTGCAAAAAAAAAAAAAACAAGGCTCATGCAACACTGCATTCATATTACATTGCATTCATAAAATAAAATCCTAAATCATTACATTCCAAAAAAAAGGAGTGTGCATAAAAAAAAAAACATTCATAATAATCCTAAATAATTACATTCCAAAAAAAAAAAGCATTAATAATCCTAAATTATTACAAAAAATGTGCATAATCTGTACAAATCTAAATCTCAAAAAAAAAAAAATCAATCGGAGTCTCCAGCGCCCGATGTCTCCCCTCGGCCCCTCTTGCGACTCGGGCCCGCCTCGTCAGGAGCCCTGAAAGTCTCGGGCTCAGAATCGTCCTCATCTCCAGAAAGAGGCTCGTCGGGACCAACCGGCACACTCTGATAGGGTAAACCCAGATCCCTGAAGAAATCGTATCCGAAGGTGAAGGCGTCGGACTCCTGAACATACGGAGACGACCCACCATGCCGCCAGACGTGTCCCTGCCCGTACGGATCCCCAAGAATGACGTGATCCGAAGGCAGTGCCGCGCGGTGATCAATGAGAGGAGAAAGAGGGGTCTCGGAAGAAGTCTCCGAGGGAATAGGAGAAGCCTCCCGTCTGACAGGCGCCGGCCGTGGTCGCCTCGCTCTAGCCTGAGGAGCCCCGCAAGCGACCATCCTCCTGATGAATCTCTTGGCCCCGATCACTTGCTTCGTCAGCTTCTCGACGACCACCTCCGAAAACTGCACAAAAGCAAAAGCGTCAAAAAAAAAAGTGATGCTAAAGATGATGAAACAAAAGAAAGAAAAGAAGGGGAAAAGGTGAAGCCATACCTTCATACCCGGACGAGGCCGGAAAGCTCGTGGAAGCCGCTCGGGCTGAGGGATCTGCACCCTCAATCGGACCCCATCCTGGATATAGGAAAAATCCGTCCGAGGGTACCGCGGGATCCCAAGCCCCTCCCTATCCAGAACCTGAGGCATCCTCAGCCTCCTCAAGACGAACGTCGCATATGGCTCAATCGCCACGAAGTCCGAGAAGTGCTGGCCTGCTCGGTAATCATCCCAGGTCACGGACCGATCGCTCGGGTGCATCATATCGGCGGGAGGCTCCACCGGTGTCCTCAAAGGCGAATTCACGCCATGCTGGCGCGTCACCCTCTCTCCCAGATAATAGGCATCGCGAGTCGGACCCCTCAAGATCCTCATTTGCCTTTGTCCGGATCTCGCGCCCTTCGGTGCGCTACCTCAAAGCGATCCCAGGGGAAGAATATCATCCCCTCATCTGTCTCGGCCTCCGTCAAAGGAAGGCAATCCGCGTACCTGAGGGTCGTACGCCCCCTGGAGCTTATCTTCTCCCGGGCATGCTTAGACCAAGACTGCATGGCCGGATACGCCCCAACGTACTCCGCCGGCTGCCGCCACACCGTGACGTGGAAAAACTCCAACGCCCATACCTGCGAAAGGTAAAAATCCTATCAATCCAGTGCAAATAAAAGTGTGTGCTCAAAAGAAGAGAGGGAAAGCAAAAAGAGAGCTTATACCTCGGGGGCAAACTCGGCGGTACAAGGAGCTCACGGCCTTCCTACTGTACCTATCAAGAGCAAAAATAAAGCTCGGCCAAATGTGCCTCTCCCCACGAGACATCTCCGGCCGTCTCCATGTCCTCCAAGGACCTCCGCAAGGCAAAGACTGCCGTCCCCTCAGCATGCCCAAAGAGCGTGCTCGAGAAAGTAAACCACAAGAAGGCCCAGCAATCCGATCGGCGCCTATCCTCTCCTCCCCAAACCTCATAACTCGCTATGGTCTCCACGATCTTGCCATAGACTCACGGCATACTCCATCCCCATCCCCTTTTTGGGAATAGGGAAAATCCTGTAAGAGCTGCGAGATCGGCATCGGCCGTAGCCATCCCGCCACTCAATCTTTGCGTCCATTAAAGGACAGCCCGTAATCGCAGCATAGTCGGAGGGCGTAAGCGTAGCCTCGCCCCGTAAGAAGTGGAAGGTGTGGGTCGCGTCCCACCAAGGCCGCGCCGCAGCAAACATCAAGCCCTTGCTCTTAGGGAACTTGACCAGTCCCTCAAGCACTCGACAAACTCCCAAAGCCCCGTCTCAACAACAATCTGTCTCCCGGACTCGGCAAAGCTCCTCGGCCCGCATCCGAAGCCAGGTCCCACAAGTCAATCACGAGACTCCACCGATCCTCGAGTCTTCATCTTGTTGGTGCTCCGTCACAAAACGGTGTCCGCCCTGTAAAAAAAAAAAAAAAAAAAGAGAAAATGTCAAAAAAAAAAATTGCATTTGCATATACATTAAAAAAAAAAAAAATTCGACAGCATAACAAAGATACAATGAGCATAGCCCCATTTTTTCTCGCATGAAAGAAAACAGCTTTTTTGTAAGTCCCAATGCATTCATCAAAAAAAGATGCATTCCTACGGAAGTAAAAACTCCGTCCCATTTTCAACAAAAAAATGCATACATGCATATCATCCATCTTACATGCAACGGGAGGAAAATCCGTCCCACTTTTCAAAAAAAAATCCTAAACATACATACATCTCATATTGGCAAAATGCCCATTCTTTCCAAACAAAATGCATGCATTGCATCATCATTCATCAATATCAAAATTCAATTTCAAAAAAAAAACATCATCAAGAACATGCAATATTCAATTTCAAAAAAAAATCACAATTCTTCGAATTTTCACATGTAATTTTCAAATTGAAAAAAATGTGGCAAAAATGCCAATTCTTTTCCCAAGCAAAATGCACATTTTGGAGTTACTTCATATACTCTCATTACAATAGCATGCAAAGCATCAAAATCAAGATTCAAAGCCAAGAACATCAATCATTCAAATTTTTCAAAAAAAAAAATTCAAAAATCACCCAAAAATTTCAAGCAAGAAATCGACAAGAAGGGATCAAGAGGTTTTCAAAGTATGCCTGTTCGAGATGCGGATCCCAGAAGCTTGATGTTGCCGAAGCATCGGGATAATGCTCCTCCGTAACCGATTGCGAGAGATTGCTAATGCCTCCTCATCCGGACGAGCTCCAATCGCCTCTCACTTCGCGCTACCGGGCCACGTCCTTCGACGCCTTTGAAAAGCGCCTTCCCCGTGGTTCCATTTGCTCAAAATCGAAGAAATCGGAAGAATTTGAAGCTTAAATGGCCAAAAATGGCGAATTTTGCGGTTTTCTCTCTCTGCTTTCTCGACAATTTCCAAAATTGGGCTGAGGAAGAAAAGGAAGTGGCGATTGGCCCTAAAATTAATACCACTGACTTCTTCCATCCCTATCCGCGCAATGATAGGATTGCAAGGGTCAAAAATGACCCTTTTGCCCCTTAAAATTTCCTTCGGGACTCGCAACTTCGAGTCCCCGAACTTGACAAAATTAAACCCAAAGTTAACCCAGAAGTCGGCTCCCTTGTCGAAAATTACCCCAGAGTCAAGCGTAAGACCGAGTGCGAAAATCTCCAGCAGAGCGAGATCGAAACGTAAGGCCAAGAGTGCCCGAGAAAGATAACGAGATCCCGTATCTTTCATCAAAATTACCCGACGGATCAAACGTAAGGCCCGGCCCGAGAAAGATAACGAGATCCCGTATCTTTCATCAAAAATCTTTCCGACGAAACGTAAGACCGAGTGCCCAGAGAAAGATAACGAGATCCAGTATCTTTCATGAAATTATCCCGGCGGAGTCAAACGTAAGGCCGAGTGCCACGAGAAAGATAACTTGAGATCCCGTATCTTTCATCAAAAATTACCCCGTGATCAACGTAAGACCAAGTGCCGAGAAAGATAACGAGATCCGTATCTTTCATCAAAATCTTCGACGGCGATCAAGCGTAAGACCGAGGTGCCAGAAAGATAACGAGATCCCGTATCTTTCATCAAAATTACCCCAGGCGATCAAGCGTAAGGCCACAGTGCCCGAGAAAGATAACGAGATCCCAGTATCTTTCATCAAAATCTCCCAAGCGATCGAAGCGTAAGGCCAGGAAGTGCCAGAGAAAGATAACGAGATCCAGAAGTATCTTTCTTCAAAATTACCCCGACGCGATCGAACGTAAGACCGAGTGCCACGAGAAAGATAACGAGATCCGTATCTTTCATCAAAATCACCGGCGGTCAAACGTAAGGCCGGAGTGCCAGAGAAAGATAACGAGATCCAGTATCTTTCATCAAAATTACCCAGGCCCGGTCAAACGTAAGGCCGAGGTGCCCTGAGAAAGATAACGAGATCCGTATCTTTCATCAAAATTACCCCCGGCCGGTCGAACGTAAGGCCAAGGTGCCCGAGAAAGATAACGAGATCCGTATCTTTCATCAAAATCTCCCCCGCGGTAAACGTAAGACCGAGTGCCCCCGAGAAAGATAACGAGATCCGTATCTTTCATCAAAATTACCCCCGGCGATCGAAGCGTAAGACCGAGTGCCAGAGAAAGATAACGAGATCCAGTATCTTTCATCAAATGCATTCGGCGGATCAAACGTAAGACCGAGTGCCAGAGAAAGATAACGAGATCCGGGTATCTTTCATCAAAAATTACCCAGCCGATCGAAGCGTAAGACCAAGTGCCCGAAGAGATCGCCGGACCGTATCTTTCTCAAATTACCCGGCGATGAAAAGCGTGGAAGCGAAATTACTTACTGAGAAAGATAACTTGAGATCCCGTATCTTTCATCAAAATCTCCCCGGCCGGTCAGAGCGTAAGGCCGAGGTGCCTAGAAAGATAACGAGATCCCGTATCTTTCATCAAAATTGCCCCGGGATCGAAACGTAAGACCGCCGAGAAAGATAACGAGATCCGTATCTTTCATCAAAATTACCCCGTGGGCGATCGAAGCGTAAGGCCGGAGTGCCCGAGAAAGATAACGAGATCCGTATCTTTCATCAAAAATCTTCCCGGCGATCGTAAAAGCGTAAGACCGAGTGCCACGAGAAAGATAACGAAATCCGTATCTTTCATCAGAATCCTCCCCGCGAGTCAAACGTAGGCCCGAAGTGTGAGAAAGATCGCGAGATCAGTATCTTTCATCAAAATCATCCGACGGTCAAACGTAAGACCGATTTCCCAGGACGAATACGTCGATTTTCCCCCAGCAAAAGGCTACTGAAAATCCCAGCCAAAATTAACGGAATCTCAAAAAGCCAACGGAATCTCGAGTAGTACTCGAACTACGAAAGAGCTTGATTCCAGCTAGGGATACGTAGGTAGCCTATCGTGGAATCCCGACCCCTCGACCAAAAGCGGTCACCCTCTCCTTAGAGCGACGAGGACGAAGTCCACAGAAAGGCCATTTCAAATTAAGGTCCGAGGCACCTAAAACGCCGTCATCTCCCGAGTTCGAGGCACCTAAACGCCATCATCAGGTCCGAGGCACCTAAAAGCCATCTTGAGGTTCGAGGCACCTAAAACGCCATCTCGAAGGTTTGAGGCACCTAAAACGCCATCTTGAGTTCGAGGCACCTAAGACGCTATCACTAGAAGAGCGATAAATCGCAATCATCCCCAGGCGGATACCGTCGACCGAAAATGGTCATTCCTATCCCCGGCGGAGCGGATAGCCATCAGACCAAAAATGGTCATCTCTTATCCCAGCCCGAGTTTCTTTCCGGTAAAAGCCATTGTAGAACTCGCTCACCGGGTTCGAGGCACCTAAAACGCCATCATCTCCAGGGTCAAAGACCCGAACTACGACAGCTTGATTCCTCTTAAGGATACGTAGGTAGCCTATCGCTGGGATTGACCACTCGATCACTCGATCATCACACCAAATATGGAGCCTTACTCTTATCGACGACCCCGCTTCCTTCGAAAGCGCCGTCGCCGAGGGGCTAATGTAAGTGCTCCAATTTGAGCTTGTTAGAATTTTCGTTAGAAAATTAACGAAAGTTATAACATTTCTAACAATTCCTAACTATCCTAACATTTCTAACAAAGTGAGGTAAAATGGGCATTGTTATTTAAGGTTAAACCTTAAAAAGAATCTCAAAAGAAAAACAAATGAAGAAAACCAAATATAGCAATCTTTGGAAACATAAAGCGGGTGAGTCAATTTGAATTTTGAAAAAGATTATTCTTCTTGTCCAAAGCTGAAGCGCATTTAATGAACAAGTGCACGCTGTGCTGGATCCATCCGCGCGGACAAGTTTGTAATTTTCAGAGGGCTATAAATTGAGCCCTCCAGTCACAAAAATAAGGAGGAAGAACACAATAGCAGAGTTACGGCGAAATATAGAGAGAAAACGGTGAGAATTCTCAAGAATTGTCACCTTTTTCTTTCAATCTTTCCCAACTCATACTCATCCACTCACTCTCATATTAAAGCCCTAAACACTCATACACTCAAGCCAAACACTCAAGAACACAAGGAAGATTGGTAAACCCTCTTCTTCCACAACCCTAAATCTCATCCATGCATGCATCTTCAAACTACAAAATGTAGTTCTTTCATCTTCTTGCTCTAGATCTAAGAAGATCACCATGGAAGACCATCTCCATGGATGATCTTCTACAAAGATCAACATTATTTTCAAAGTTTTTCTTGTTTACTTGCAAAAATGCACTTTCAAAATCCTAAAAAACCATTTTCAAGCACTAAATCTTGATTTCAAAGTGTAAAATCCCCCTCCCCAAGCAAATGAAATGCTTAGTCCTAATGTACCCCAAGGATGGTTTGGTATAGTTGATTCACCACTAAAATGTCTATTGATCACTAACCAAAACCTAGGGAAATGGGGACAAGCATGGATGCAAAACCCCCTTAAAATCATATTTTCTTTCTTGAGAAGTTGCTGTCCAGTAGCAAATTTCTCAGACCTCAGTCCATGGTCTTAATTTTTGGACACAGATGAACTTGGAATTTGGTGTTGACTACAAAACACTTTTTGTAGCCAACATCCAGAGCTTTCAGACATATTTTTACCTTATTTTTTGGGTGAGTAAAACTCCTCTTTTCAATTTTTCTTTCAGAGGCTAGTTCATCAGCTTCTGGGAATCCAGATCTCATATCTGAGGTTTCCAGAAGGTTTTGACCCCTCAAATCTTCTCCAAAATGGAAATTTCTTTCACACAAAGTTTATTCAAGGAGTCTAGAGAAACTTTCATTCTCTGAGTTCATCCATATTATGAAGTTTTAGGACCCTTGAATCTATTTCAAAATCAGGTGTCTGCTGCCATTTTCTTCTGGCAGAAGTGACTTCTCAACTTCAAAAAGGTTTTTTGAGTACCAAATCTCAAAACCAAAAATTCTCCAAAAAATCATGGGATCAGTTTAAAGTCTTAAAAAAGACATCCCAATTTTTACTTTTTCCAGTTTCAACTTATTTTGGCCAAAACACACACACACACACACACAAATGATTTTCAGCTTGGAAGACTCGTTTTTTTTACGAGGCGCGTCGGGTGCACACTAACGTCCTTCCCGGACGCGTAACATGACTTCCTCCCGAACCTAAATCTCTGATCTCGGGCTTTTTCAAAGTTTTGGCCCTTCAAATTAAAATGGCGTGGCGACTCCGTTTTTTCCGGTTTTATTTGGTTTTTCAAAGAAACGCATAAAATCGAATTTTTCCCAGCGAAAAAGGCAATACATCGTTACGGAACCGCCATTATTGAAGATTCAATCTTTCTTCACGAAATTTTTGTTTCAAACTCTCAAGATTTCAAATTTTTGATTTTCTCGTATTTTGTTAAACTTTCTTCGAATATTGAATGAACTTCCCTTTAATCTTTGGATTCCCCTTAGAAATGGCTCGTTTTTGGGACCCATTCCCCCCCGATTCCGATTATGGATATCAGTACGGGCAATGCTGAGGGTTTATCGAACGAAAGGGGGTCCATGAGTTGATCTTGAACTTGGATGATATAAGCA
>JAFEMH010007073.1:0-102719 GCA_022495995.1 Adenophora triphylla var. japonica
TTCGGCCCGGGTGTGTTCGCTGAGAACCTGGGTCATGGAGCGTTCGACACGAGGAAGAACAAGAGTAAGCCCTTCCCCGGGTCTATCTCGAGTGCATTGGTGGGATACCACCCACACCTTCCACCTCCGAGCCGGGGGAGAGGTGACAAGTGACGCCCACCGACTTTGCCGCGATCACCGGCTTTCCTTCAAAGGAGGGCCAGACAGGCTGGAGGGATAGATGATCTCCGATGTGGTGCCGGGCCGAGCCGCCGGGCTTTGAGCCTCGTCCTCGCAGGGGCCCGGCATGTTGTATAGCGACGTGGAGCCGAAGATTATGGCCGCAAGATTTGGGGCTCTACATCCGGGTACCGGCCAAAGACAATGACGGAAAGGCCAAGCTTGGCGCGCTCTTTTCTTGTGGTATGCCACCGTCCGGAGACTCTTCTGCTTCTCGAACCACGCTGACTGCTAGCCTTCCCTTTGCTCGGCTGGAGAGCTTCGATCTGATCCTGGGATAGGGTCTCGCGACATTGCTTGGGGCGAGGCAGCTGGCCGAGCTCTACTTCTCCTTGGACCGGTTTAGCCTGGGGTGGCCAGCTCGTTGGCCCGTTTTGACTTTCGCTCGGGAGGTAATGGAAGTTTATTGTCGTTTTTGATTTAGCAACTTGTCTTTTCTCCATTTTCTTTTGCACCGAGCCTTCTCGTTTTTGTCACGGTGTGTGTGGTTTTATGAGGTTTTCCAGTTGCTTCCCGTGGGATAGGGATCCGGGCCGTTGGCCGCGCACCCCGCTATGCCGGGCCGGGCTCAGACGGCGAGGAAGAGGAGGACCACAGGGGAAGCTCACCATCGCCACTGGGATGTGCAGGAGCGTCTCGGAGCGGGATAGCCCGTGAGGGGTTCGTCTTGTTCCCGTGGGCTCCTGGGGGAGGGGGGGGATGAGTTCGAGGGGGCTCCCTGAGGCGACAAATAGCCAAGGAAGATGCCGCGGCCTCACTTTGTGATGTCATGTATCCGGGAGAGCGGGTCTTCCGGGCAAAGATGGCCCCGTGTGCTTCCCGTGGCTCCGAGGGACCCTCCCTTTGGGATGCTTGATTCCCGGGACATGGACGTGCTCGATTTCGAGAGGTACTCTCGCGGTGTCTGGCGCCGAGGAGTTCATTTTATATGGAGAGGAGCACGGGCCTTCGTGAGGAGGAAGCCGAGGACGCCGCAGGTACCGGGCGCGGAGAGAGAGGCCGGCCCGTTGTGCTCCCCTGCAGGTTCCGATGCCGGGACCGGATTTCACGTACGTCCGCTGGGACGGATCGAGGAGGAGGGTCTCAGACTGCTCCGAGCAGTGCTCCCGCCGCATATAGAGCTGATCCCGACAGATCGGTGAGCTGTGCCGACTCTTTTCCATCTTGGCATCTTTTCTCGTATTTTTCTCTTTGGTTGCTCGAGTATAACCGTATTGCCGAGCGCTTCGTCGCTTGTCGGTGCAGTCCCTGGGAGAGCCTATGATATGGCCGACTCGCCGCTACGTGGCGACGAGGTCGTTTGCGAAGAAGATGGCTCGAAGATATCTTGCCGGCCCGCGACGCGTGCGCCGGCGCACGAGCCTAGCGCTTCTTCGAGTGCACTCTCGTAGACGTTCCTCCGCCTAGAGCCGAGCCTGAGCCGCAGCCAGGAGGGACCTTGAGGGGGCGGCATAGCATGGATGCCGGACGCCTTCGGAGCCGCAGGTGGCCTTCGAGGGAGCACTCTTTTATCGCCTCATGCCTCCGCATGGCGCACATGTGACGAGGGTTCCTCGTGAGCCTTCTTTCTTTGATCCTTTCGCCGGATTTGATCCTTCCGAGTACTTTTCGTGGGAGCCTCCGCGGTGCTCGGTATTCGACGACGAGGATGTGACGGGCGAGTTCGCCGGGATGCCCGACTTTTCTTCTCGAGGACCTTGGCGAGGATGATGATGCCGAGGATTCCGATTAGTATTCATTTGCTTTCCCTCTTTCATATCCCTTTTTTTTTTGTTTAGCAAATGTACATTTATTGGTACCCGTAATAAAACACATGTATTTGCATGGCAAACAAGATTTTATTTTAAGATGTAATGTCATTTTTGTGATTCCCGGATTTGTCCTAGAAATTGTTGCTATTATTATTTTTTATTTTTGTACATGCCACGTGAGCCGAGAGTGTGTTTGTGGGTAGTGTATGTTTGCCGGGAATGGCTTTGGCCAATGGTTGGGCAGTTTGGAGCAAGGTTTTGCCGAGGACAAAGGGTTTTGTACCTGTTTGTCAAATGGGTTCTGTTTGCAAGAGGTCCGTACGGACATACTTAGCATGCAAAGAGGTCCGTACGGACCTTCACAACCTTGCTTTGGGAAGGACATAAATGCTTTCCAAAGTTGTCCGGTTCTTCCTCATTTCCCATTTGCACCCATTTTCGAGCTTTCTTCCCCATTTTCTCTAGGAACCTCCATTTTTGCCATGGATTCTTCGTACGTCCCTAGAATTTTGCCGAGGCTTTCGCAGAGAGGCAAGCACACTTCCTCGAGCAGCTTGAAAACGCGGATGCGGCGCCGTATGAGGCATCGTAGACGGGCTTTCGAGGTAAGGTTTCGTCTTTGCTCGGCTTGGTCTTTTTAAGGAGTTGGTTCCCGATTGGGATTTGTTATGGCCGCCGCGAAGTTCTGGATGTTAGGAGGCACGTGTAATCAAGCTTTCTCCTACAATGAAATGGTGCCCACTTTTGAGGATTTTCGGGCTTTGATTGGAGGACCGGAGGTGGAGGCCATCTCGCTTCCTTTCGATTGGTGGCCGCGTGAGCGTGAAGCTTGCAGACTTTCTTCGTACTTCGTTGGAAGAAGTGCAGGCATGATCCTTGATTCGGGTCATATCGACATTTCCGAGCCGCCTGAGCGGTTCATGGCCGATGATGAGAGTGACGTCTCTTGGGATGTATTTGCCTCAGGCGTGATGGCGACGCTTTTTCCGGGCCGGCCTCCCTGGCATTTGTGATGGCGCTTGCTAGATGTGGTAGGGCACCGCAGAGCCGGGAGAGGATATTGTCCCGTTGGTGCCGGGGAGACTCTTCATGGTATCGACCGTCCTGGCGACCGGGGATCGGTTTATGAGAGGGGGAAGCCCCGCTTTGCTCACCTCGTGGTCGAGAGAGACTTCAGCCATGCCCGAGGCTCCGACGTCGTTTAGCCCGTGGTCATTTGCTCGCCGACCCTTGTGTTGGATATGGATCACCCGCCCGGGAGAGATGGATGGCACAGCTTGGTACGCATCGATCCGCCGGTGGGTTCCGCACCGGAGGATTGAGACCAGAGGATCTGGCAGAAGGGTCCTACGTTGTCGTAGTTCCAGGTTTGTCTTGGTCCTCCTTCTATATTCCGTCGCTTGTTTCCCGGCAGTTTGGGATGAAGCAGGAGCCTTTGTTGGGCCGGGATGACCTTGCTACCGCGGAGGTAGTTCCCTCTTTGTATGGCAGCTCTCCAGGTGCCTTCTTGTATTTTCCGAGGGTATGGAAGTATTCCGCTTCCTCCCGTGGTACTCCTTAGACGTCGGGGGAGCGTCAGATTGACGACTCGCATCCGGCCCGGTATGAGCAACAGTCAAGGGCCCCAAGTGGTCTCGGGAGAGCGTGCGTGTAGCGATTCTGGGACCCGGCTGCCGTAGTAGCTATTGCCTTAGGAGTTCAAGCCCGGTCTCGACCCTTTCGATGTGACGGGAGACACTTTGTTTGACTACGAGACTAGAGTTGACCGACCGACAGGGAGAGGTCCTCTTTACGTACTCGCAGGAGGAGATCCGAGCCGAGCACGGGCGAATGAAGCCCCGAGAGCTACCGGATTGTTTGACTCTACTGGGAGGACCCCGATCTCTGGACCGAGAGACGCAGAGTTGGTTCACGTGAAGCGAAAGAAGACTCGCCGGGACGAGGGAAGAAAGGAAAGAATGGCGAGGGGACAAGCGCAGATGGCGCGGAATGACCTCCTAGGTATCCATTCATTGCATTGCAAACACATTATTAGTTAAATGTATTAAGTCAGTCTTTTAGCATGTTGTGAACTTGAGAGTAGACCGTGCTTGAACTCATCAAGAAATGTTGTAACCGTTAGTGATTTGTGATTTACTTTTAAAGCTTTGTCGAGACGCAAGATCTCTTGTTTGCCTTTGCTTCGTTGTGCACTTTGTCGGCGTCCATCTTTGGACTTTTCTCGTTGCATCCGCGGACCGGCAGCCACCCCGACGGCAATCCCCTTTGCCGAGGCTTTCAGTGCTTGGCCGAGAGGTTGAATGCTCCCTTGACAAGTCGTTTTGACGGTCTTTTCGTAGCTTCCTTGCCTCTTTGTTGGCGCGGGCTCTTGACCTCTTTTTGCAGCCTTCGCTTGAGCTTCTTTTATTTTTATTTTTTTTGTGAGCCCTTGCTCGAGCTCTTTTTTTTTTTTTTTTTTTTTTTTTTTTTGTGAGCCCTTGCTCGAGCTCTTTTTTTTTTTTGAAGCGCGTGAGGGCGAAGACAAGCCCCGCTTGGAAGCGTACATGAGTCGCCGTTTGATGCCGAGTGACCCTGATGTCCTTTGATGTTGCCGCCGTCGTTTGACTTGGTCAAGGTGACCGCCGGGGCGTGTTTCTTGAAAAGTGCGTAGCTGATGGAGGTCTTGATTGACATTCAAACTTTTGACTTTTTTGTGTATTTTTAGACCGGACCAATTAAGGTTGCCTACGTTCCTCCTGACTAGAGGGCTCAGTCCGCGTAGTTCGACACTACATGGAGTGCCAAGAGATGCACAAATGTTTCTTCTTCTTCAAAGCGATCTCGCGGTTTGCTTCCGTTGACCGGATTCACGAAGGGATTGCCGCCTAGGTCCGCTCGCCTTCATGGCGCTCCGGAGAAGATCTGAACCACGAAAGGGCCGATCCATGTGGGTTCCCATTTTCCCAAAGTGGGTTGGTTCGAGTGGGAGGCTTTTCTTTGAGTACAAGGTCACCTTCCCCGATGTCTCGGATTTGACTTTCTTGTCGAAAGCTCTAGCCATCCCGCTTTGATAGGCTCCTGACGTGTTCCATGGCCTTTAGTCGCCGCTCATCTAGCGTAGCCAATTCGTCATGTCGGCTTCGGAGCCATTCGACTTCGTTGATGTCATTTTCCAAAGAAGACTCGGAGTGAGGGAATTTCTAGCTCGATGGGAAGGACTGCTTCCATCCCGTATGTCGTGGCAAATGGGGTTTCTCCCGTGGTCAGTTTCCGACCGATGTGCGGTAGCCCCAAAGTGCAAGGTGCAGCTTCTGCCAATCTCGTCCCTGGTGGTCATTTTTCGGATGATCCGTTCGAGGGTTTTGTTTGTCGCTCCACGGCGCCGCTTTGTGGCCTGTAGGGAGAAGATTTGTGACGTGTGATCTTGAATTCACCGCCAGCCGTCGACCGAATTCCCCTTCGAAGTGTGAGCCGTTGTCCGATATGACCTCATTTGGGATGCCGTATCGGCAGATGATGTTTTCCTTGAGGAAATGCGCGACCTTCTTGGAGGTGAGTACCTTGTAGGACTTGGCTTCGACCCATTTGGTGAAGTAGTCGATGGCTACTAAGATGAACTCGTGACCGTTGTCGCCGGGCGGAGCGATTTTCCCGATGACGCCAATTCCCAAGTGGCAAAGGGCCAAGGTGTAGTCATGCAAGAGAGATCGTGGGCGGTGGTAGATGATTGAGGTTGGAGAACCGTTGGCACTTGTCGCAGCCTTCTGACAAAGTGGATGCACCGCCTCCATGGAGATCCAAAAGAGTAGCCCATCCCGAGAATGATTTGCATCTGTGGCTCGCGTTCATGTGGGGACCGCAAGCCCCATTGTGGACTTCTGCTCATGAACTTGTCTCGCTTCTTCTTGGCCGATGCAGCCAGGAGTGGCTCCATGGTAGCGTTTCTTGTATAACATGTCCCCGAGGATGACGAAGTGAGAGGCAAGGCGTTTTAGGGCCATGATGCTCTTGGTTTTGACCCTCCCCGCGTGTGGGTCTTCCTTGTTCATGAAGGTGGTTTCCGCTCTTGAGGTATTGGAAGATCTGGTTTGTGCCGGAAATGGCGCTCGGACTTGCGTCTCTTTCGCTCTTCAAAGAATCTTGCAAATCGTTGTGATTAAAACCTTCTCAGCTCTGGGCCCTTTTTCTCTCGTTTGACAACATGCTTAAATGTTTGCTTGATGCATTTATTTAATTAATGTGTTTGTCTTTTGTATAGATGAATTGTTATTAACTTGTTTTGATTAGTTAATATCATCATTTGTTAAAGATGCAATGAAATGATTTTTTAGGAAGGTCGGACCTTTTATTGAAAGCGTGAAGACCGTACATTGTTGATCAAAGATTCACAATCGTCGGGCGTAAAGCCGTCAAAAGACTCAAAAGATGTGAATACACGTACAACAAGACTCGAAGCTAGACTATAGGCGACGAGGGATTGGACCAGGCTTCATTACTCTCGGATGGCCGTAGCTCTAGAGGGAGCGGTGCCGGTTCAGTGGCCAATCTTCCTCGTACGAGTCCCGGAAAGTAGCTTGCATGCGGTTCGATTTCAAACCGTATCGCGGAGGTTTTTGGCCGCTCCCCCGATGATGTCCCTCCATTAGTGTTGCCACCACCCTGGGGGTTTTTGATGATAGAAGTCGCCGAGGGCTACTTCTAGAGGGCGAAGCATTCGCCGATTCTGAGTGGATTCTTGCCGATGTTGATCACTTTCATAGAATCCGCTTCTTTATCTCGGGATCTTTGCTTGGACGACGTTTACAATGTCTCGATTCGAGCGGACATGCTATATCTCCTTCCCCGATTAAGCCTTGGAGGAGGTTGCGCCATTGTTCGTCCAGTGCCTGACACCTAATGTTCAATTGAACTAAGCCGTGATGGCTATCCCCGTAAGATCCGAGAGTGTCTGGCCAGAGGGTTGTCTTGTATCGGGGATCGTGATGAGCCGCTTTGCAAGAGGGTTTTCGGCGAAGTAAGGGTCTACTCCTCGATCAATCTCCATTAGGGCATCCATCTCTTGATCCTCTCTCAAGCATTCTTCACGCCGCATATATCGAGTTGTCATCCCGACCCATGAGTTCTTCAATTTCCAAATCGTCATGGCTTAGAGCGTGGATGTAAGGATCCACTTCGTAGCGGGACAGTAGGAGAATCATCTCGGAGAAGAGTATTCGGTCATGTCGGACCTTCTTCCTGGGTCATAGCTTGCCGGCCAAGCACTTGCCATTGCACCGCTTCCGCGGATCACTTCGATCGCTCCATCGGGCATTGATGAATTTTACGCATTGGTGAAGAGTAGATGATACCGCTTTCATCCGATGTATCCAAGGTCGTCCCAACAAAGCAGAGAAGGTTGGTTTGATTTCTACGACTTGGAACTCTACCGACTCCGCCAGTACGTCGAATTGGATCCTCAAATTGATGACTCCTACGATTGGTCGTGCAAATGAGTCGTAGGCTCGGATTACCCGAGGTGAAGGCCTTATCGTAGAACGGTCGATGCGGAGTCGTTTCAATGTGCTCAAAGCGATGATGTTGACTCAAGGAGCCGTTATCAATCAAGACGTTCGGGAGGAAGAACATCTCTATCTTTATGAGGATGAGGAGGGCTTCGTTGTGCCGATTCTCACATATTGGCAAGTCATCGTCTGTGAAGGCTAAACCGCTTCCCGTGCTACCGCTTGGACTCGGGCCTCGTCCGGGAACGTTCGATCCATTCATTCGTATGCCTTGGTCAGCAAAGATCGTAGGGAGACAAAGTGGCCCTTGGGCGTTCTTGTCGGAATTCCCGGCCACGAGACCTTTTGACTCTTGTTTCACGCTCCCGCCATAGCTGGACAAAGATGCCGACGGTTTCGGAAATTGCAGGGAGTCCGCTTCGCTTGGAGTTTCATCAAAGGCTATTGAGTTTACCCTGTCGTTCGTGGGAATGGATTTCCGATGGTATTGGGACCACGAGGGCGTTCCAATTTTCCCTCCTCAATGAGCCCCGGACCACCCGCTGAGTACGAAGCAATTGTCGGTGTGGCCGGGGTAGTTGTGGAAGGCGCAGCTTGCTCATATCCATGTTGGGTTTGAGGGTCTTCGCTGGAAATTCTCGAGTGGTTTGAGAAGATTTCGCTTCACCAAAGCTTCAAATACTTGACCCAAGGGCATTTCCAGGTTATCTAAATGCCGGAACCGTGGGAAGCGAGGGGGTTGTTATTCTTTGGGGCCGCTTGATCGCGGTTTACCCGAGCTCCGTTCTGAATGTAGTGCACTCGTTCTACCGCTTCCTTTCCTTTGGTCGGGGCAGAGTTGAAGTTGCTGTGTTTGTTCGATAGCGGTAAGATGAGGCGGGGGTTCTTTGTTGCCTTTTGAAGACTCGTGGTCTTTTTCAAACTTTGTCCCGCCGTTGACCATGGCACGGAGATCCGGATAGAAATGGTGGCCGATCAAGGTCCTCAAAGATGGTTTGAGGCAGAATGGAAGATGTCCATCCGCTTCTTCTTTGGAAAGTGGATCCATTATCTCGCTTAGCTTCCAGCCCATCTTTTGTAGAACTCGCCCACCGGTTCGTCATCCTTTTGTTCGGTGGCTTGCAGTGTCATGGCGGTTTGTTTCCCATTCAAGATTGGCGCGATACTTCTCCGTAAAAGATTTCACCGATCCGATCCCACGTGGAGCGGTTTTCTCGCCTTCACATTGAGGAACCACCTTAGTGCCGTGGATTTGAGGGAATGCCGAAAATGATCTCGCCATTTGTTGAGGGGTTGCCCCTTTGGCTCTCATACCCAGGACGTAGGTGTCGATGTGGGTTTTTGGGCATTCTCGTTCCATCAAACTTTTCCATTTCCGGCATCCCGAACTTTGGAGGGAGAGGGACCACTTTGTTCGGATCAAGAGGCGTGAGGGAGTCCTTCCGAGAACTAGCTAGCTTGCCTTGCATGTCTTTCATTTGTTCAATCAGCCAAGCCATGCTGGGGATCACCGTCTGAGGTGGGTTACCGTTTTCTGTGGACGGAAACCGAAGATGGAGGTGGATTGGCTGATGGGATCGCCATTCGGGAGTATTGGGAGGAAGTTGAGTGTATACCAACCCATACCCCAGGGTGTTGAAGTTGAGGGCGTGATTGCTAGGTCCGCTAAGGGTTGTGTTTGGGAACCTGGGAAACGATTCGTTAGCCCCAATCGCGTACTAGCAGTGGCAAACTTGAGATGTCGGGATATCCGCTCTGATGCCCGTCCTCGGTAAGAATGGGGACTTTTGATTGTGGTTGCGAGGCTCGTATAGGGGCAAAGGATTGAATCCTGGGGATACCGAGATGCGTTAGGATCTCGACTGAGCAGCACGTATGTGTGCCGTTGGTACCGAGCTTGATGTGGCAGAGCCGGGAAATTGACCGTGCCGAGGCGGGCATGTCTGAGCCGCTGACCGACGCCCGAGGAGCTTTGAGCGAGAGCCGCTGCGTTCCGGGATCTCGTAGCTTGGCGGAGGCGGGACCTGCCGATAGCCTTGAGAAACCGGGGAGCCGGTATGTCTTCGTCTCTATGAGAACAAAGGTTCCGTCAGTTGGGGAACCGCAACCTGTTCCTCGAAGATGCAAGGTGTCGACGATCCAGCTTGCTGTTCCTCTTGGCGCTTCTTGATGGTTTCGAAGGCTCGCAGCACCTCCTCCATTGTCCTGGAGGTTCCTTAGTGGCGGGGTTCCGTTTCCCTCACCGTTATCTCGTTGATCCCGTCATGGGGAGTAGCGGACGGTGCGGACCGCTGAATCGAAGCGGCTATCGGACACTCGTGACCTCGATACCGAAAAGGCGGCTTCCAGGTATTCTCAACCACTCTCGGTTCGCCGGGAGGGGTGATGGGCAAGGTTTAGACACGTGGGAATGGCCTGACGGATAAAAGGGGGAAAGCTCACGTGGCATGCGGTTTCCGTTTCTTTTATTTTTGATTTTTTTTGTTGTTTTAATTTACTTAAAACATGTTTTCTCGTAATCCTAGGTAGGTTGGAAAAGATTGCTCTTCTTTTTCGCAACTATGCTAGATCCCGGGTCGATGGAGACCATCTCGTGCGGCTATAAGCCCCTCGTTTTGCACCCGTATTTCGACATCCCAGGTGGACAGCCCTGTGCGAGGGTCCTATAGTGCAAGCGGTTTCCACCGGCCTAAAAGAAAAATCGAACCTAAGGACCGAGCCTGTCATGTTCGTTTGATGCGTTAGCCATGTGAATAGTGAACCGAGCCGGCCACTAAGTCAAGATCGTGTCAAGAGTTCGGCATGACCTTCTCTTTACCTTGCTTGCTAGCATGAGGGATCAACGTGACGTTAGGCGTTGGCCGGGTCATATCGTCATGGCCGACGTATCAAAGGCGTGATGACATGGTGTCATGCGAGCATGGATGTATATCCGGACGGAACATCGTGCGGGTGTAGCCTCGGAAATCAAGATCGTGTCAAGATTTTAGCATGACCTTTCATCGCTTTGCTTGCGCAAGGGATCTTGAGTTCCGAGCCTTGACTAGAAAAATGGCCGGCATGGTATATGTATCCAGCCGTATGACACCTGACCGGGTAAAACCAACCGAGTCCGGACAGAGTGTGACTCAAGACTCAAACGTGCAGGGGTTGACGCTTGGCTAGGATGGGATGTTTGGAATGATCTCGTGCGCGTCCAAGAGGCCTAGGAAGACCTAACGGATCGCAACCGAGACCACTCCGGCCGAGGGTTGTAGTGTGCGGTGTATCCGAGGCAAGAAGGCGCGTAGCGCGTGCGGTGTAACCGAGGCAAAGAAGGTGAGTAGAGTGCGGTGTAACCGAGGCGAAGCGGTGCGCGTAGTGTGCGGTCTCTAAAATTCTTTTTCCGAGTAAAACGAAGTTTTTTGAAGAATTTTAAATGTATGCACGAGATGTATATTGATGCATTTTTTTGTATTTTTATTTTTTTTTGTAAAATAAAACGAAGCACGTGCACACACACACAACAGTTAAAGGAAGGGGTAAAATGAAAGTTTGACCCTCATCATCGTTTTAAAAATCTTTTGTTTTGTTTAAAAGTTTTTTTAAAACAAAATGTCCCCAGCGGAGTCGCCAACTGAAATTACCCGGATCCGAGAAAGGCTTCGCAGCCCCGGCATCTGGCATCTTTCGCGTTGGAGCGGCTTGTCTCGCCGTTTTTGTTTTTGTAGAGTCGCCACGCCGTTTTTATTAAGCCCAAAACATTGAAAAAGGGCATCAGTTTAAAGATAATTTTAAACTGTTTTTGTGTGATGAGATTTTGAGTTCGGAGGTCAGATGACTCCCCGGGAAGAGAATATTAGAATATTAGAGCTCACCCGAGTAGCCTCGTAAAACGAGTCTTTCGGATACCCCTAATATCCTTTAAATGTTGTGTGTGTGTGTGTGCTTTTAAAAATGCATGATGTATCGGATGTCTACATTGTATGCTATGTATGAAAATGTATTGAAATAGTATAGGAAGGAAGCCTTACCAATGTTGGTTCGTGTCTGTCTTCCGCTGGGGAATGGTGTTTGAGGTCGGAGTAGCGTTCCTGCACGGATCGGGATTGCTTCTGGGAGGGACCGGTTGTCTCGCGGACGCAGTTTCGGCGTGAGTTGAGGTTGTAGGCTGCGTTCGGGCAGAGGTTCGGCGTGCGTGGGGATCGTCGGGATCACTCTGCGCAGGTTCGGCATGCGTTGTGGTGGCGGAGTCACTCGGGCGAGTTTCGGCGTGGTTTGGGATCGTCGGTTTGACTCGGAAAGAGCCGGGACACCGTGGAAAGACCAGTGCAAGGCCTCGGAGTACCACGAGGGCCTCGTGAGTACCTCGAGAGTGCCTCGGGGCGCGGGAGCGTCTCGGGAGCGCTCGGGGAGGCTTCTGAGCACCACAAGGGAGCTCGGAAGGCCTCGGAAGGATCCGAAAGGGGCTGGGAGTGCCTCAAGAGGACTTAGAGGGGAGCCAGAAGGCTAAGGGAGGAAGAGAGAAGAGGGAGGTGTGTGAAAATGAGGAGGGGGAGCCCTCTATTTATAGTGCCAGATTTGGTGCAAAGAGGTCCGTACGGACCTCCCTGGTAATCCAGACTTTTGGTTTTCCTCGATTTGAGGGAATCTGTGATGATGGAGGAATATTTGCAATTATGATGTTCCCTGTGCAATAAGGTCCGTACGGACCAAGTTGACATGCAAAGAGGTCCGTACGGACCAACTCTCGCAGGGGGTAATCATTTTCCCTAATTTGAGGGAATATTGTGGACTTTAAGAAGATTCAAGAATTATTAAAGCAAAGAGGTCCGTACGGACCATTATTGCTTTTCCAATTTCCTGAAAATTCCCAAAAGGTCCTTTTGTCCCTTTTTATCCCAGAAAGGCTCCTCCCTTGGTTTGGCTGGGGGTTTAGAGAGGGTTTTGAGTGAGAGGGGTCGTCGAGACTGCGTTGATGAGTCTGCGGTGTTTCCCGTGTGTTTGAAAGGGGGTGATCCAGATTGGGGTACTTACACTTAGGCCCGGTTTTCCTCTCGTTTGACAACATGCTTAAAGGTTTGTTTAATGCATTGTTCATTTAAGGTGTCTGATTCTTTGTCATGTGAATTGTTATTAACTGTTTCCGATTTATTTAATTTATCATTTGTTAAAGATGCAATGAGGGGATATTCAGAAAGGTCGGACCTTTTATTGAAAGCGTAGAGAAGATACATTGTTAGTTATGAACTCATAATCTTCCGGCGTGGGGCCATCAGATGACTTGAAAGAATCGAATTCAAATACAACATGACTCAAAACTAGACTCTAGGAAACTAGGGATTGGACCAGGCTTCATTTCTCTTGGTAAGTTGTAGTCATGGAGATGGTGGCGATGGCTCTGGTGGCGATTCTTTGACTGATGTTGTTCCCGGGGGAAGGCTTGCCTTTGGTTCGACTTCAAACATGACCGCGGAGGTTTTAGGCTACTCTTTTGAGGGTGTCCCTCCATTGGTGCTACTATCGGGTCCCGGGGGCCCTTGGTAATAGAAGTCGTGGAGAGCTTCCTCCAGGAGGGTGAAACACTCGCATATTCGGAGTTGATTCTTGATGATGTCGATTACCTTCATAGAATCTATTCCCTCGGCTAAGGTTTTTGCTTGGATGATGTTCACGATATCTGAATCTCAGGGGCATGCTATTTCTCCTTCCTTGACTAGGCTCTGAAGGAGGTTGCACCATTGTTCTTCCAAGTCAGAGACTGGGACATTGAATTGGACTATGCTGTTGTAGCGGGGGATCCGAGAGTGTTGACATGGGGGTTGACATGTTCCAAGGCATTGGTGGTGGGCCAGCTTTCTTTAGAAGGATTCCTGGCGAAGTATGGATCCACTCCTTGGTATTTTTACATCTGGGCGTCCATCTCTTGATCCTATTTGAGGCATTCTTCATAGTCGCATAGATCAAAATTGTCATCTTGGCCCATTAGTTCTTCGATCTCTAGCTCGTCACGGCTTAGTGCGTTGATGTAGGGATCTCCTTCGAAACGGATCATGACTGGAGACTCGTCTTCAGAGGAATATTCGGTCATGTCGGGACCTTCTTCTGAGTCGTAGCATGCTGGCCAAGATCTCTCCATCATGATGCTCCCGCGTATCACTTCAAGGTTCCCTTTAGCATTGATGAATTTTACACATTGGTGCAAAGTGGATGATACTGCTTTCATTTGATGTAGCCAAGGTCGTCCCAGGAGGGCGGAGAAATTGGACTTGATTTCCACCACTTGGAATTCCATCGACTCCATTTGCTTGTTAAATTGGATCCTCAGATTGATCTCCCCTAAGATAGGGCGGGGAATGGAGTCATAGGCTCGAATTATGTGAGGTGAAGGTCTCATGCGGGAGCGGTCGATTCGTAGTCGTTTCATCATCCGTACAGAGAGGATATTGACCGCCGAACCGTTGTTGACCAAGACGTTCAGGAGAAAGAATCTTTCCATCTTCATGAGGATGAGGAGAGCCTCGTTGTGTCTGTTTTCACATGTCGGCAAGTCTGCATCTGTGAAAGTGTTAGACCGCTTCCGGTGCTTCTGTTTTCTTCAGTCCGCCTTGTCTCCGGGGAGTACTCGATCAATCCATAGGTGTGTCTCGATCGTGGTAGGGATCGTAGTGAGACGGTTATTATTGGATCCTCCATTGTGGATTCCCTATCACGGGAGCATTTGGCCCTGGTTTCGCATTCCCAGTCGTAACGGGATAGCATGTTGACGATCTCAGAGGCTATAGGGGGCCTATTCTCGCTTGGAGTCTCCCTGAATGCTATTGTGTGGATTCTGTCATTCCGAAGGAACGGATTTCCGATGGTGTTGGGGCCACGGGGACGTTCCAACTTTCCTTCTTCAATTAGCCCCTGGACCACTTGTTTCAGCACGAAGCAATTATCGGTGGTATGACCGGGATAGTTGTGGAAGGCGCAACATTTGCTAATATCCATGTTAGGATTGAGAGTCTTTGGCTGAAAATTCTCGAGAGACTTGAGGATGTTTCGTTTCACCAATGCTTCGAACACTTGGCTCAGGGGCATCTCGAGGTTGTCAAAATGCTGGAATTGCTATTTTCGTAATTCCCAATAAGTCCTTCTGTTTTATTTTATCCCAGAAGGGTCCTACCTTGGTTTGGTTGGTGGTTTTGGGGTTTTGGAAGGTTATGGGTCTTCGGGGTCACGTTCATGTGAGTCCGCAGTGTTTCCCGTGGGTCGGATGGAGAGCGATCCGGATTGGGGTACTTACACAAAGGCATAACAATACGGAAGCAGCGTTGCATAAATTGGATATCAAATTAGGCAAATGGCAAGTGTTTTCAAAGACCTACAAGGCCACAAGGAAGGTACATTTCCGAGCCAAAATGAGCAAGAAAATGCAATCACTACATTGCGAACTGGTAAGGTAATTGGGAATGAGGTACCTTGTTCTGTTTCTCCTTCTAACATTATATGGATGATGAAAAGACAAATGATTTGGGAGAAGTTCAAAAAGTAGACACTCCTCTTGAAACGTCAAAGCCACCTTCTCCCAAACCATATATCCCTCATGTGCCATTTCTGGGTCAATTAATTAAGCATAAGATGGACATGCAATTCAAGGAGATTTATGATATGTTCTCTAAAGTCAACATAAATCTCCCATTACTCGAAGTGATAAAGAACATACCATCTTATGTTATGTTTTTTTCCCAAGGAATCGAACACTAGGAAGCATAAATATGGTAAGAATGAAAAGGTGATTATGCACGAAAATTTGAGCGCCGTAATTCAACAAAATCTTCCATCTAAGTTGAAAGACCCCAGGAATTTAATATAAAAATTACTTTGGGGATTCGTGTAAGGTGAAAGAGATGTTGGATTTAGGCGCTAGTATAAATTTGATGCCTTTTTCGGTGTTCTAAAGGTTGGGGTTATGTGAAGTAAAATCTACTATGATGTCTTTACAATTAGCCGACCATTCGTTCAAACATCCGATGGGCATTATATATAGAATATATATTTGTTCAAGTTGATAAATTGATAATTCCCGTTGATTTTGTTGTTATTGAAATGGAAAATCAAGTTGATGATAATCATGAAGTGCCTATAATGCTTGGGCACCCATTCATTGCCACCACCAACACTTTAATAAATGTGAAAAATGGGAAATTGTCCATGTCTGTGATGGATGAAACAATTGATATTTTTGTTTTTGATGTAATGAAAGGACCAAATGTGGATGATACTTGTTGTGGTGTGGATGTGTATGTTAAAAGGGAGTATAAATAAATTGGTTCATTCATGCATGAAGTGGAGCATGATAAGAATAAATCTGTTCATGAGTGTTTTTCTATTGACATATTCGATTCTATTTTTGTTGATATTTTAACCCCATGTATGAATGTATGGAAAATAATAATTTTGGGGGTTGAATCTTGGACTGGCATGGTTGAGCGGAGAGTTAAATTAAAAGTGAGGAAGTATATGGAAGACATTCTAATTTCAATTGCTTGACTTTGTATATCCTTATCTTCTTTTGTAAGCGTTAACCTAGCCAGTAATTTTCGCGATACATTACAAGCCATAAAGCCATATTTGATCCCTAAAGAGTAGTCGGGTTGAAAGTTGTGTTCAAACATGCATACGATTCGAAAAGGAACGATCGAAAGTGAAACGAAAAAAAAAGGAAAGAATATAAATTACAGAAGGACAAAGTGGAGATGTTCCTGAGCATTTATTACAATTAGATATTAATTTTCAAGAGCTTTCCAATGATATGTGACACGTCTCAATCGGAGTCTGTGTATGAATAAGTTATGACCTCCGGAAGTTTACTGAAAATTGTATAAGTCAGCGAATCACGAAGGGCGACTGCACAAACGAAGGAGGGAGGCCGTACAATATGGCCGAGAACACAAGACTATTTTTCAAACCCTGTGCGGTCGCACACCCTGGTTAGAGCGGTCGCACAGCCCCCCCCCCCCCACAACAACTTCATCTTTTCATAATTCATGTCGGTTTTGGTGTTCGTTTCCTAATTTCGACCCTCTCTCTCTCCCCCAATTATAAATACAATAACTCCAGTCATATTTTTGTATCTCTTATATTTTAATTTATGTTTTACAAGTTTTAGAAAAAGGATTCAAGATTTCAATCCAGGTTTTTTTTTATGGCCCTTTACGGCTAAAGTATTGGTTCGTGGATTAGGTGATTAAGAATTAGATCTTTATACTAAGGTTTTAATTCTATCTAATTCTTTCACATTCTTGTTTTTCTCAACATTTTTAACAATTTTTCTTGATATCAATTGTATTGACCTGGCGGAATATACTATTGGACTCTTGAATTTATTTGGTTATAAACCATCGCACTAGCGTGGTTTATTTATATTGGTAATTGTTGAGTTGAATAGATTTAAAATATGGGTGGCCTAACTAGTAGATGTCTAGTTTTATTTGTGTGAGGGTTTGTTCATAATTAAGAGGCTATGTTTATTGTTGTAAAAATGTGTGAATATTGTAACACAACAGATTTGGTGTTATAGTTGATATCATGGCTTGGTATTGACCGCAAATGTAGCCGAAAGGGTGAATTCGTGAACAAATTGTGCGTTGTTCTTCTTTTATTTTTTTCATATGGATGTTGCTTGTATGTTATCTATTCCTTGTACACTTGGTATGAGACAAGTACTGCTCGAAGAATGCCAATTCCCCAACAACTGGTATCAGAGCTTTGGTTCAGAGATTATGGATGTCCGAATTGATTGGATATGGGCTGCAGGAACATAGATAAGAATTAGGGGCTGCAAAAATTCTTTTGGTTTTATGTTACTTAAACCAATTAGGATCAAGGTTTAATAAATCCAAATGTATTTAGGACTGCAACTATTCAGATCAGGGTTGCAGTTACATAATCATAAGGGCATTGAATTCGTGATCAAGGGTTGCAGAATCTGGTTGTTGCTAGGGTTTACAAGGATCTAGAAGAATCATGTTATTAAGGATTTGGTGGGACCAGCAATGATAGGTTAAGGTGGATCAACGTGGAAATTTGATGGGATCAAATTCGGTCAATGGATCCGGAGATATGAAAGTCATGAAAAGAAAGAGACTGAATATTCAAGTTTCTATACCATGATGAGTATGGATTGCATAGTTGTGCAAATCATGTGTAGATCATGGTTAGAGTGCAGTAATCTTGAAAAAGAGAAGGCAAGCGGGTTCGTTGATATATTGATTTGGAAGCATTGTTTCATCAAAGGGCAGTAGTGCGAGAGTATGAAACTTTACTTTCGGCGAGTCAAGATTGCAGGTGGGACTGTGTTGCAATTGGGTGATTTTTAGGGACATTCAGAGAAGAAATAGAAGACATGGATTCTATGAGCAGTCATGTAAAGGAAGGTTGGTGGTCGCCTTCGAATCTGGTCATGGAAGATTGCAAGGAGCTAACTTGGTATCTTGAAGCAATGTGATTGTACACCACGTACAATGGTTCATTAGGGGAACGGGATGTATCCAATGACAAATGGCGGGGGGGAGATCGCCTTGGTGGGAGAAATCTCATGAATGGTATGTTGGTAGAAAGTTGGTTGTAAAGGATATCGCTAGCGGGAACAACTTGACCAATATGAGCGTTATCCAGAACAAAGTTACGGTGGTTGCCTTGAAACACAGACATAACCAAGACTGTGAAGGCATGTGGTTTGCATAAGGGTTCGTGGATAGAAACAAAGGACAGACGAGTGGAGATAATTGCGGGGAGGATCACTTAGCAAGTGAAGACTCGGGGTAATAGGAGTTTTCGGTAGTTATGTTGAAGGCCTACGCTTCCCTTCAACTCGTTTGTTTGGGCTTTATCGAGCCTAGTGATTTGACTTCAGGCAAAAGTCAAATGTAGTGGTCACAATACGTGGAAGTCATTATTGGGTGAGAGTTTGTTGTTTGAAGTCACTTGTGGTTTTTCTCCAGGTGAGAGCTTTTCCGGATTGGGTACAAACCAAAGCATGGAAGGGTTCGAGTTTCGCGGAAGAAGGAATGTAGGAGCAAATTTGGCAGCTTCCTAATTTGATTCGATTTTCTTTTGGCAACATAATTGCTTTCTTGGGCCGTAAGCAATTTACTTCTTGTAGAAGGAATTGAAATCCTTGTGGGTTTAGGCTTGTTGTTCCTATGTAAAAAAGTGAAGACCTTGAATATTGTGATGCTAGTGAATGATCAAATTAGTTGTTCCTAATTTTTCTTAGCCATAGAGAATCTGTGAGATCAATAATGAGAGTCAAGACAGTGGTGGGTTTTTGGGGTGCCCTTAGGGGCATTCCATGTTTGGCCTAAATAGGAGATGTATAGGGATTATTTATGTGAGGGTGTGTTCATAATTAAGAGGATATGTTTATTGTTGTAAACATGTGAATATTGTAATACAACAGATTTGGTAATATTATTTGATATCCTGACTTGTTAGTGCCCCCAGATGTTGCTGAAAGAGTGAAATGGGTGAACAAATTGTGTGTTCTTCTTCTTTTATTACTTTTCATATGGATGTTGTATGAATGTTATCTCTTCCTTAAACACTTGGTATGAGGCAATTACTGCTCGGAGACCACCGATTTCCCAACACTATGTCCAGTGGACCGCCCCCCCCCCCACAAGGTACATCTCACTACAAGGAAAAACGGATTTAGCTACGGCAAATTCCGTAGCTAAAATGAAGATTCCGTAGCTAAATCGTGTTTAGCTACGGATTTATTCCGTAGCTATTCCGTGGGTGCAGGTTCGTCGCTAAATTGGGCGTCGCTGTTTTGTAGCTAATTTAGAGACGGATGTGTCCGTCTCTAATTTAGAGACAGATATGGCCGTCTCTAAATTAGAGACAGATATGTCCGTCTCTAAATTAGAGACAGATATGTCCGTCTCTAAATTAGCTACAGATATGACCGTCTACGAATTAGCGACAGATTTTCCGTCTCTATTTAATTTGTCATTTTATTTTCGAACCATTTTAGCGACGGATATTTCCGTCGCTAAATTGATATTTTTTTAAAAATTAAATATATATTTAAAATATATATTAATATATTTTAAATATATATATATATATATATATATATATATATATATATTAAAATATGTAAGTATATATTTTTAAATATATATTAAATCAGTCCCTTACCTTTTTTTATTTTCAAATCGATCCCTTAACTTTTATTATTTTTATAACAGTCCCTTAACTTTTATTATTTTCATATCAGTCCCTTAACTTTTATTATTATCAAATCAGTCCCCTAAATTTATTTTATACTCAAATAGTCCTCACAACTTCCACCACCAATCACCACCAATCACCACCAATAACCACCAGCAACCACCGCGACCAATCAACCAACGAATCAAAAATACAAATTACGCTTCCAAAATTTTGAATCTTTACAAAATCACCAAAAAAAATCAAAATCAAAATCCAACCAAACCCAAAATCTGAGTTTCCAAATCGAAATCAAAACACAAAAATCTGGGTATATATATCTCAAGCAAACCCAAACGAAATCAGATCCGGGTTTTGATTTAGATCAAGAGAGAGCGAAAGAGAGAGAGTTTACAACCATTGACGATTGAACAGCCATAGCCCTCGCCGGAATTCCTTTGCTTCAAATGCTCTGTTCGGATTATTAATGTCGCCGGCCGAAAAATAGAGAGGGAGAGGGAGGCGTAATGGAGAAAGAGAGAGAGTGACGGAGGGCGAAGATGACCGTGGCTGTGGTGGCGCCGGAGGACGACGGAGTAGGCTGAAGAGACGGTGAGGGAGACGGAGGAGGCTGAGACGGTGAGAGAGAGGGAAAGGGTGCCGGCCATTTGCAGAGGTTTTGCATTTTTTGAATGAAGAGAGAGAGAGAAATGACGAGAGAAATAGGGAGAGGGAGGGAGTAAGTGTGTTTGTTTAAAACATTTTGGGCCTTTGGATTGAAGGTTATGAAGGGTCGGATCTTGCTTGGCTCTTAATCTCCGTGAAAATTTAAAATCCAATCAAACAATCCCACATCACATACTTATATTTATTTCACACTATATTATACACTAACTAAAATATTTATGCCTAACATTAAAAATAATAATATTTATTATTAATAATATTTATTAATAAATTATAAATATAAAATTAATTAATTAATTAATTAATTAATTAATATTAATATTAATTATATAATCAGTAATAATATTAATAATAGTATTAATAATAACTAGAAATTTTTATTATTTTTTATTGAATAGGAAAAAATATTTTAGATTTTTTTTATTACTGAAATTTACAAAAAGTTATCTAAAATATTTACATGCTTTTATTTTATTTACCCAAAATTTTAGTTATAGTAATATGCCTAATATCAAGAATAATAATATTATCATATAGTTAGTAATAATACTTAATAATAAGACTAATAATGATGTTATTGTTAATTATTCAATTATATAATTGAATATATTAATAATTATTATTATATAATTAATAATAATATTATTATATAATTAATAATAATATTAATAATAACTAGTAAAAATGCATAACATAAAAAATAATAATGTTATTAATTAATAATAATATTCATTAATCTAATTATTTTAAATTTATTAATAATAATTTAATAATTTAAACATCTAAGAAATATTAATATACCTAAGTAATAATTGATATTAATAAATTATAAAAAATACTTATTAACAATAACAATAATTTTATCTTTAAAGAAAATAGTAATTAGTAATAATACTTAATAATAAGACTAATAATGATGTTATTGTTAATTATTCAATTATATAATTGAATATATTAGTAATTATAATTGAATAATTAATAATAATATTAATAATATCTAGTAATAATACATAATATCAAAAATAATAATGTTATTAATTAATAATAATACTCATTAATTTAATTATTTTAAATTTATTAATAATAATTTAATAATGTATAAGTGGTATAGGGTTTAGGTTTAGAGTTTAGGATTTAGGGTATAGGGTATAGGATTTAGGGTATAGGGTATAGGATTTAGGGTTTAGGGTTTAGGAGTTAGGGTATAGGGTATAATGTATAAGGGTTAGGTATAGGTATAGGATTTAGGGTTTAGGGGTTGTGGTTTAGTGGTATAGGGTTTAGGGTATAGGGTTTAGTGGTTTAGTGGTTTAGGGGTTAGGGTATAGGGTATAATGTATAAGGGTTAGGGTATAGGTATGTGGTATAGGATTTAGGGTTTTTTTTTTAAAGAACCGTGACGGTACCTGGGGTTTAGGGTTAGGGGTTAGAGTATGTGGTTTAGGGTTTAGGGTATAGGGTTTAGGGTTTAGGGTATATGGTTTAGGGTTTAGGGTATGTGGTATGTGGTTTAGGGTATAGGGTTTAGGGTTTAGGGTATAGTGGTATAAGGTTTAGTGGCTTCAGTGGCTGGCCTAGTGGGTTCAGTGGCATGTAGTTTAGTGGTCTGTAGGCATAGGGTTTAGGTTTGTGGCATAGGGCATAAGGTATGTGCTTTAGTGGCATAGGGTTTAGGATTTAGAGTTTAGGGTATAGGGTTTAGGGTATAATGTATAAGGGTTAGGGTATAGGGTATAATGTATAAGGGTTAGGGTATAGGGTTTAGGGTTTAGGGTATAGGGTATAAGGTTTAGGGTATAGGGGTTAGGGTTTAGGGTTTAGGGTATAGGGTATAGGATTTAGGGTTTAGGGTATAGGGTATAGGATTTAGGGTTTAAACCCCAAACCCTATACCTTGAACCCTAAACCCTATACCCTAAACCCTAAACCCTATACCCTATACCCTAACCCCTAAACCCTAAACCCTAAACCCTAACCCCTAAATCCTATACCCTAAACCCTAACCCCTAACCCCTAAACCCTAAACCATAACCCGTAAACTCTATACCCTAAACCCTATACCCTAAACCCTAACCCCTAAACCCTAACCCCTAAACCCTATACCCTAAACCCTAAACCCTAAACCCTAAACCCTAAACCCTAAACCCTAACCTCTAAACCCTAAACCATAACCCCTAAACCCTATACCCTATACCCTAAACCCTAACCCCTAAACCCTAAACCCTATACCCTAACCCCTAACCCCTAACCCCTAACCCCTAAACCCTAAACCTTAAACCCTATACCCTAAACCCTAAATCCTATACCCTATACACTATACCCTAAACCCTAAACCCTATACCCTAAACCCTATATTTATCTTTTATTTTTTAAAAAATTTTTTATTGACTAGAAAACAATATTTTAGCCTTTGTTAATCAGTGGTTTTTTTTATAAAAAGTTATAGAAAAAAAGATAGAAAAAAACTAAACAAATTAAAGTATATAGAAGAAAAGTCAAAAGAGGGACGAACTACCCTATATTTATTTTTTATTTTTTAAAAAATTTTTTATTGACTAGAAAACAATATTTTAGCCTTTGTTAATCAGTGGTTTTTTTTAGAAAAAGTTATAGAAAAAAAGATAGAAAAAAACTAAACAAATGAAAGTATATAGAAGAAAAGTCAAAAGAGGGACGGACTACCCTATATTTATTTTTTATTTTTTAAAAAAATTTTGTTGACTAGAAAACAATATTTTAGCCTTTGTTAATCAGTGGTTTTTTTTAGAAAAAGTTATAGAAAAAAAGATAGGAAAAAACTAAACAAATGAAAGTATACAGAAGAAAAGTCAAAAGAGGGACGGACTACCCTATATTTATTTTTTATTTTTAAAAAAATTTTTATTGACTAGAAAACAATATTTTAGCCTTTGTTAATCAGGGGTGTTTTTTAGAAAAAGTTATAGAAAAAAGATAGAAAAAACTAAACAAATGAAAGTATATAGAAGAAAAGTCAAGAGGGACAGACTACTCCTATATTTATTTTTTATTTTTTAAAAATTTTTTATTGATTAGAAAACAATATTTTAGCCTTTGTTAATCAGTGGTTTTTTTATAAAAAGTTATAGAAAAAGATAGAAAAAACTAAACAAATTAAAGTATATAGAAGAAAAGTCAAAAGAGGGACGGACTACCCTATATTTATTTTTTATTTTTCAAAAAAATTTTTTATTGACTAGAAAACAATATTTTAGCCTTTGTTAATCAGTGGTTTTTTTTAGAAAAAGTTATAGAAAAAAAAAAATAGAAAAAAACTAAACAAATGAAAGTATATAGAAGAAAAGTCAAAAGAGGGACGGACTACCCTATATTTATTTTTTATTTTTTAAAAAATTTTTTGTTGACTAGAAAACAATATTTTAGCCTTTGTTAATCAGTGGTTTTTTTAGAAAAAGTTATATAAAAAAAGATAGAAAAAAACTAAATAAATGAAAGTATATAGAAGAAAAGTCAAAAGAGGGACGGACTTCCCTATATTTAATTTTTATTTTTTTTAAAATTTTTATTGACTAGAAAACAATATTTTAGCCTTTGTTAATCAGTGGTTTTTTTTAGAAAAAGTTATAGAAAAAAAGATAGAAAAAAACTAAACAAATGAAAGTATATAGAAGAAAAGTCAAGAGGGACGGACTACCCTATATTTATTTTTTATTTTTTTAAAAATTTTTTATTGATTAGAAAACAATATTTTAGCCTTTGTTAATCAGTGGTTTTTTTTATAAAAAGTTATAGAAAAAAAGATAGAAAAAAACTAAACAAATTAAAGTATATAGAAGAAAAGTCAAAAGAGGGACGGACTACCCTATATTTAATTTTTATTTTTTTAAAAATTTTTTATTGACTAGAAAACAATATTTTAGCCTTTGTTAATCAGTGATTTTTTTTAGAAAAAGTTATAGAAAAAAGATAGAAAAAAATAAACAAATGAAAGTATATAGAAGAAAAGTCAAAAGAGGGACGGACTACCCTATATTTATTTTTTATTTTTTAAAAAATTTTTTATTGACTAGAAAACAATATTTTAGCCTTTGTTAATCAGTGGTTTTTTTTAGAAAAAGTTATAGAAAAAAAGATAGAAAAAAACTAAACAAATGAAAGTATATAGAAGAAAAGTCAAAAGAGGGACGGACTACCCTATATTTATTTTTTATTTTTTAAAAAAAATTTTATTGAGTAGAAAACAATATTTTAGCCTTTGTTAATCAGTGGTTTTTTTTAGAAAAAGTTATATAAAAAAAGATAGAAAAAAACTAAACAAATGAAAGTATATAAAAGAAAAGTCAAATTTAGAGACGGATACTAAATCTGTCTCTAAATTTTAGAGACAGATGTTGAATCGCCACTAAATTAGAGACGGATTCAAAAATCTGTCTCTAAATTAGAGACGGGTTAAAATCGTCTCTAAAGTTTAGAGACTGATTACTGAATCCGTCTCTAATTTAGAGACGGATTCTCGAACTGTCTCTAATTTAGAGACGGATTCTGAATCTGTCTCTATTTTAGAGACAGATACAAAACCCGTCTCTAAAATTTAGAGACGGAATCTGAATCCGTCTCTAAATTAGAGACGGAATCAGATTTCGTCTCTAAATTAGAGACGGATTCGGATTCCGTCTCTATATTAGAGACGGATTCAGATTCCGTCTCTGAATTAGAGACGGATTCATATTTCGTCTCTGAATTAGAGACGGAATCTGAATCCGTCTCTAATTTAGAGACGGAATCCGAATCCGTCTCTGATTTTTGGTTCTGTCTCTAATCTGTCGCCAAATTAGCTACAGATTTCGTCCGTCTCTAAATTTCCGTCTCTAAATCCGGTTTTCCTTGTAGTGTCTCGCGCCTATGGGCCGCATCCATATCGAGAAATTAGTTTCGTCTTTGAATCCCTCTCATACATTTATTATGTGATAACCCAAAAAGGAAAGATAAACACTTATCATGATGGAGGGAATATTTCATAAATGTGCTTGCCTATCTTGGATATTTGATATATGATTGACTCTTCTATATCGATGATTGTCGAAAACAATGCATTTACTGCACTTTATTTCCCATTAAATGCTACCCCACATTGACATTTCAGTGAAGTCTTAAGTCTTAACCAATTTCGATGCATTTGTGTAAGAGCTTCGGCATTTACATTGTTATTAGCCTTAATGCTTTTACATTAGGTTTAGTTACTTTCTTATATAGAAAGGCAGCCTCATACACGACTCTTCTATATCTATATCTATGATTGTCTAAAAAAAATGCATTTACTCCACTTCATTTCCCATGTGCAGTGTTTATATCATGGCTACTCCCACCCATCCGAAAAAGATGTGGTTTTAGGACCCCAAAAATTGATCCAAAATAATTTGTAGTTTTGGAGTAATACTATAAAATCATGTTTACTCTCGCATCGAAACTTGTAAATGTATTTATTGATAATTTATTATATTTATGATTTTGAATTATTTGTATTTAGTTTTACATCAAATATTCATATTTATTTTTTTTAAATAACTTTTTTGTTTTTAAAAAATCAAAACAAATATATATATATATATATATATATATATATATATATATATGTAGGTGCTCAAATGAGAACCATAACAAAATGAGAACCGTGAGAACCACTTGTATACACTTGTTTACGGTATATACTTAGCTACTGTATACATATACAATTTACTGTATATGTATACAGTAATTAAGTATCTACTGTATACAATTTACTGTATATGAATATTTGATATAAAACTAAATACGAATAATTCAAAAACATAAATATAATAAATTTACATGAGCACAATCAATAAATACATTTACATGTTTCGATGCGAGAGTAAACATGATTTTATAGTATATATATTGTTTTGGACCAATTTTTGGGGTCCTAAAACCACATCTTTTTCGGATGGGTGGGAGTAGCCGGGATATAAACACTGCACATGGGAAATGAAGTGGAGTAAATGCATTTTTTTTCGACAATCATAGATATAGATATAGAAGAGTCGTGTATGAGGCTGCCTTTCGATATAAGAAAGTAACTAAACCTAATGTAAAAGCATTAAGGCTAATAACAATGTGAATGCCGAAGCTCTTACACAAATGCATCGAAATTGGTTAAGACTTAAGACTTCACTGAAATGTCAATGTGGGGTAGCATTTAATGGGAAATAAAGTGCAGTAAATGCATAGTTTTGGACAATCATCCATATAGAAGAGTCAAGCATATATCAAATATCCAAGATAGGCAAGCACATTTATGAAATATTCCCTCCATCATGATAAGTGTTTATCTTTCCTTTTTGGGTTATCACATAATAAATGTTGTTTTTCTAAATAAATAAATTGTAATAATGCTGAAACGAATTAATTATGTCAGATTATAATTTGCAGAATACAAGATTAACTTTACCATTTTTTTGTACCACATTGTGTAATACAAATTATCAAATTGTTATGATTTATTAGAGCCGACATCGTCGTTGATGTATAACCGTTTGATTACCTATGGTACATAATGTGGTACCATAGGTGATCACTATGAGTTAGTTGTCCTCTTAAAGCTTACGTATAAAACTATTTCGCCTCTTAATATCAATTCTTATACTCGAAGTATGAGACTGGTTTGTCTCTTACGTGAAGTATAAGAGTCCTTTGTTTTCACATTTGATAAAAAAAGATAACAAGTTACTTTTTTATTATTATTCACTCTTACACTTTAATTATCATACACATTTTACTCTTATACTTAATGTGTAAGACTCATTTGGGTCAAAATTCATCAAGTCAGTCCATAATTCAAACAAGAAAGTCGTTTAACCATTGCATTTGTGAACATAATTACAATCCGAAGGAATACTTTAGGAAATGTTACTAAATAGATCTAAGTAGGCTGGACAAAGGGGGAGGGGCCGGAGACGTGGTTGGAGAAAGTTGTTGAATCATTGTATTTGTGAGGATAAGGGCTTTATTTGAAATTTCGATCGGGCTAAACCCTTTATTAGCCTTATAGATTATCTGGTGTCCTTATCCGTCTTATTTGTTTGGCATGAGGGCCCTTTTGGAATTATTCCTATTTTATGATAAAGTATGAGGTCCATCTCAAAATCAATTGATAATTAGACAAGTGGCACCCACACACGCACACAAAGCCCATGGTACGTTTCTAGGTTCGGTAGAATTCTAACCATTTATAAGCATGAAGGCAAATCCCCAGAAGAGCAACGTAGAAGCTCTACTTCCTAGCTTTAGGGGATCTAAGACACAAATTAAGCAACTCTTTTCCATAAAGAAATTAGAAAAGTAGAGTTGCAGAGGAGCTGTCTTATTTATCCATCATGGATACCTTCATTTCATCGAGCCATCGCTTAGGGCTCAAAAACATCCCTCTACCCGCTATTGCCATAGCATTTACTTTCTTGACCCTGTTGTTTGTCTTACTAAAAAAATTCATCAGAAAAAAGTCATGCAAAGTTTACTTACTAGATTTTGCATGTTATAAGCCTCCGAAAAGTCAAATGTGCACAAGAAAATTAGTAATAGAGAAAATCAGACATTCTGGAAATTATTCAGAAGAGTCACTAGGCTTGATGAAGAAACTGCAAGAACGATCAGGGATTGGTGACTCCACCTACTTGGCTGAGGCCTTACTAAGAAATCCTGGGGACACATGCATGGAAGACTCAAGAAGGGAAGCGGAGATGGCAGTATTTGGATCAATAGATGTGCTCCTGAGGAAGACCGGTATACAACCAAAGGACATAGGAATACTGGTTGTCAATTGTTGTATTTTTAATCCGGTGCCATCTCTTTCTAGTATGATAGTGAATCACTACAAGCTTAGAGACAATATTGTGACCTACAATCTTTCTGGGATGGGATGCAGTGCAGGACTCGTTTCTATTGGCCTTACTAAACAACTCCTAAAGGTTATTTCTAAATCATTTTTTTTTCTTTCTAAATCATCACCAACTTAACTAAACATTTTTATACAGATACTATCCTGAATTGCAGAAAATCTAAACATCTTTATACACATATTATCCTGAATTGCAGAAAATATGTATGAAATCTTACTGTGATACTAAAGATTCAGTGTAGTAATACTTTGGCAATATCCATATTTTGATCACTAAAGAAATCATGTTTTTGCAATGTCCTCATTGAAGTTTATTTTTTTGCAATGTCCTCATTCAATTACACGATTGTTGCAATGTTCTCACTCCATAAAAAAATGGTGTTTTGGATATGAAATTGAAGAAATGAAAATGAAATGATGTGATTTTTTTGATAGTCTGGGCTTGTATTTTATCTGAAAAGTTAAGTTTACATCGGTTGTTAGTCACGTGATATCATGTGCACCTTTGCTGTTACAAAATTTGACGTCTTCTTTTACGGAGTTGAATGAGGACGTTGCAAAAAAAATAAACTTCAATGAGGACATAGCAAAAACATGATTTCTTTAGTGACCAAAATATGGGTTTTCCCTAATACTTTCAAGCCTCACTATATATTACACATGGCAGGTGCACAAGAGCTCGTACGCCATTGTTGTGAGTACAGAGAGCATAAGTGAAAACTTTTACAAGGGAAAAGATCGCTCAAAGATGCTAATAAACAGCTTGTTCCGGGTGGGTGGTGCCGCCATCCTTATCTCAAACAGGCCTTCTGATGAAAGAATATCAAAGTATCAGCTATATCACACAGTCCATACTCACACTGCAAACTCTGACCCCTCATACAACTCTATTTTTCTTGAAGAAGATGAAGAGGGAAATTTGGGTGTCAATATAACCAAACACCTTTTGGTTGAAGCAATCAAAACCATAGAATCCAATTTGATTTTGCTGGGAATTTTAATCCTTCCTCTATCTCAGAAAATGCTTTTCCTAATAAATCATTTCTTGAGGAAACTGTTTTTTTCAAATTTCAAGCCTTACGTTCCTGACTTTAGCAAGGCCGTTAATCATTTTTTTCCACACATTGGTGGAAAACCGGTTCTTGATGAGCTACAAAGAAGCTTGGGTTTTATGGATGCAAGCATGGAAGCTTCTAGAATGACACTGTATAGATTTGGAAACACTTCTAGTAGTTCAATATGGTATGAACTGGCTTACGCAGAGGCCAAAGGGAGGATCAAGAAGGGTGATAGTGTGTGGCAGTTGGCATTTGGATCAGGCTTCAAGTGTAGCAGTGCAATATGGAAAGCTACAAGGACTGTCAATTATGATGAAACTAACACATGGAGTGAGGAAATTGATATGTTCCCGGTCAACTTAGAAAACAATGGCTCGATGCCTTTCTTTTTTGAACCACCCAAATAGCTTACTGTGATTTTCCTCTTTTATTTAAGCAACAACAATATGTCGTTAGACAAGTAGAAGCCTGAGTCCAGGAAATAAAAGTAGACTTATCAAGAAAACCCTTAGCGAGAAGGGTACGTATAGTACCAAGACTATAGTTTAGGAAGGTCATCGATCAATCAAAGAGCATTGTAATAAATAATCCTGAGGACCACAAGTAGACAGGAATCAGAAGTCTTGGAACATTAAGGGTTCAAGTTCATGTTTTATTTGCAGAGTTGCAAATTCAAATTTTATTTTTAATCTTTGAATTTTCTATCCATGTGAGATGGGGACATTATTACAATTTCAGATAAGATCATTTTTATCCCATACCTCATGTATCAGAAGGCTAATTTTCAAATAATCTGTTATGCTACAGTCGATACAACCTGTTTTGGTCAAATTTCAACAAGTATATTTCGAAGGGAAGAAAAATGACTAAAGTGATAAGAATCTAGGTACAATGATTATCAAGTTGAATGGAGACGGACACAAGATGTTTGTTGACTAGGGAAAGCCCTTGAACAACTTGTTCGCCGGCATAAAACCCCGGGAGGATTAGGTACCTGCCTTGACCGTAAGTTTACTATGTGTTTTTTGATGATTACAATGCTAAGAGCGTATTCAAAGGGAGCTTAGGCTAGAGTGAACGTGTGTGAAAATACAGTGTGTGTTTTCCCCTTTTATACCTCAAATAAAGCTAATTAACAAAAGAAAAAAGATGGGCCTCAAAACTCGGGATTAAGGCTGATTTAGTGGAGATATATCCGCATTTGTTCGTTGAGGAGAAGATAATGATCCGTTGCTGAGGAAACGTGGTTGAATCAGTCTTCGCTTCTTTTGACACATTCCCTGAAAATAGGATCAACGTAACAAAGAGCTCAACCTGCAAATAACCAAGATGTAAATAGGACAACTCAAGTTGTTAGTACCAAGTCGTTATATGCAAGTTGTAAACATGTTGACTGAAAATGTAGGGCCCAACAATTGCCCCCAAACTTTTTGAATTTTAAAATGTAGAATATAAAGAGACAAAAAGATTCAAAAAGTTTGCCAAATATGGAAGAAAAGAACGACGGTTTTTTAAATGAGAAGAAGGGACGCGATGGGACGGTTTTTAAGTAGTTTCCCATGGCAAAAAGGCATGAGTCCCAACCACCTTCAATCTCCTTAAATAAATAGACTCCTGTTCCAACTCTCCCTTTCACCAAATCAAAAACGTAGCTTTCACAGAGGTTTCTAGAGGAAGAGCCAGGGAAGACGGTCGGAGAGGAAAACCAAATAGAAATTTCCGGTGAGTTCCTCGCTTCAACTTACTTTTCTGTAATTCGTTGTTTCGTTTTTTTGAAAAAATGGGTCGAAAGAAATTTGTTGTGATTGAGAGTGACGAGGGTTTACCCAAGGGTTTCATAACCCAAAATTTGCTAAAGGAACCTTATAACGAAAAATGCTTGATTCCCAAGGCTAACCTAGAAATTATTAAGAAGAATCGTGCCATGCCTTGCGAAACTGTCTTCTTCACCCACCCTGATTTGACTTTCGAATGTTATTCTCCTTCATGGGTATGTTTCCCGGAGTATCCCTTTGTTATAGGTTTAAAATTTCCTTTCCCCGACTTGATCACCAAATTCTTCTCCTACACCAAACTTAACTATGCCCAACTGATGCCTCAAGGTTGGAGATATTTACAAACCCTAGTTAAATTAGGAGAGAGGGCCGATTTGAATGTTGGGTTAGAAGAATTGGCGTACACCATGGATTTAAGGGGTTTTGGTCCAGGAAGGTTTTGCTTTAGGGTTAAGAGTGGTGAGCCTATTCTGATCTCCAACAATGATCATGCGGATAGGGGGTGGAAGAATAAGTTTTTCTTTGCAAGGAGAGACACCTTGGGTCAAGAGGAGGGTGTTATTTCCAAATGGAGGTTTCAAGGTAGTGAAAATAATTTTCCTTATTCTACTCGTGCTTCTTAATACTCTGATAGCTAACCACTAAAATTCCCTTTGTAGAAGTAGCTAAATTGTCAGACTTATTTCCGGGGCAAGAAGGGACGCAAGAAAACATAAACCAACTTCTCAAATTGAGTGCATCTGACAGGACCTTTAAGGCATTCCCTGTTGAGTTTTTTGTTGAAGGGGTTGAAGGTGAGGCAGAGATTGAAGGTGAGGCAGAGGTTGAAGCTGAAGAAAATATACCCCCAAGTTTACCCGAAATGTCCACAGGTTCGACACCTCAAAATCTTTGTTCTTTCGCAAGTCTCTCTATTCTTCCTAGTCATCTTAGTGTTTTTTATTTCCTCATTACAGCTACACGATCCAAGTCCAACGTGAGTGCTGCTGACTTAATGGCTGCAGCTAAGGCAAAGAGGGTTGCCAAGAAGGAAAGCAAGCCCCCAACTCCAATGTCCATGGCCTCTAGTTCTAATCTGAATGCTTCCAAGAAGAAGGAGGAAGCGAAGAAAAGAAAGCTATCAGAAGTTGAGGCTACAGATACAGATGACGATTGTTATATGGTGATAGCAAGGAAGAAGCTAAAAGAAGCGATAGCATGCTTTGTTGATAAGGTAAACGAGGAAACCTGTACTTTGCTCAAGATTTGATGAGTACTGACATTTCTTTCTCTCAGGTTGCGGATATTATGGTCCCTATCATGGACCAGTTCGATGTTGTAAAGATCAAAGCAGCTAAGTACAACTGTGAAGCTGAGGAATACAAGAAACAAGTCAACAAAAATGCTGGGGAGATAGAGAAGTTGAAGAAAGATCTTGAGACTGAGAGGAAGGAGTTGGAAGTTGTCAGGGCTGAGAAAGTGAAGGAAAATGAAGCCCACAAAAAGGAGCTAGATACTGCAAAAGAGGACTTCGAGTTCAACGCTACCAAAGCTGTGTTTGAAGCCAGAATCCAAGTTATCGAAGAGTATAAGAATGGGTTGGCTCCGGAATGGGATGTGGAGGAAGAAAAAAGAACCTTGGAAGATTTTATTGGTGAACCAGAAGATGTGGGAGAGGTGGACTCCGTGGCTCTTGAAGCTTTGGTCGATGATGCTAGCAAAGCTCTGAGCACCATAGTGGTAGCTCGAGTTGAAGAGAATGAGGATGGGAAGGAGAACAATGCAACACCGGTGGCAGCAGGCCGAGAAGTTTAAAAACAACTTGAAAACCTTTTTTGAATATTTTGGATGGGTGAAAAAACAATCTCTTTTTTGGGTTTTTATAGGTCATACCTCTGTTGGTATGCACCACAAATGGGGGGAATGTCCCCAAAACAAGTTTTTATTTTGTAATGGCTCATAAGAGCCGAGACAATCTATTTGGGAGTACTAGGTTGGTCTAGTACTCCACGCTTTTCTTAGGTTTAAGGGATTTGGTTGGCTTACCCAACTTGTCCCCTAGCTGCAAAAATCTTTTGAAAACACTTTAAGGTTTTTTATGAAAGTGCTTTAAGCCTTTAGGAAATACTTGTTTGTTTTTTAGATAACATGTTAATGCTATAAGCCTTAGGTAACATGATAATGTTACAACCAGTAGTTCACAACTTGGTCAAGTGTGAAAACGTACGCCCAGGCGAAGGTGGCAAAACCTTAATTCGTAAGAAAAGATGAATATCTTTTAACCATATGTAATTTGTACCTTTGATAGAGGTAACCGTTTGAAGAGATAGAACAAGTATCAGCCGTCCTGGCGTGTCAACAAGTTCCATCCCTCTCCAGCTATAGTTTCAACATGTATCAGCCGTACTGGCGTGTCAACATGTTGAACTTTTCTTCCTCAGGCTCAAACATGTATCAGCCGTCCTGGCGTGTCAACATGTTTGTCCTGTTCCAGCTTAGGTCCCAACAAGTATCAGCCATACTGGCGTGTCAACATGTTGAGCCTACTCCATTTGCTCAAGTTGCACCTCGCAAAACAGATTTATGTTAGGGTTGGGCGTTAGCGTAGCTAACGCCCCTCCAATGCTTAAGTTAGTAAGGATTCTCAACAAAAATTAACAACTTGAAATATACGAATGAACTTGACAACTTAAAATAAATCGTACCTGAGAAGTCTAGTTGCAAATAACTGGACTTACATGAAATTATAAAGTTTTAAGTGGATGGCGTTCCAACTTCTAGGGATTCTGTCTCCACTTGGGGTTGAAAACCAATATGCACCTTTGCCAGCTTCAGCATCGATGAGATATGGTCCTTCCCACTTGGGGGCTAACTTACCTGCATTCAATTCTCTTGTATTTTGAAATACTTTTCCCAAAACTAAATCATCAACCTGGAACCTTCTAACTCTGATATTTTTGTTGTAGGATCTTGCAATTCGTTGTTGATAAGCCGCCATCCTTATCTTGGCTAAATCCCTGATCTCATCAATTGTATCTAAATCTTGAGTTAGCAAGAGATTATTTTCATCTTGAGTTAATAAGCCATACCTTGCTGTTGGGATTGTTACTTCAACTGGAATTACAGCTTCCGCTCCATATACCAATGAATATGGAGTTCTACCTGTGGCTCCTTTTGTGGTAGTCCTATCTGCCCAAAGTACAAGTGGTAACTCTTCAGCCCACTTTCCCTTCTTTTGATCTAGACGCTTCTTCAAGATGTTGATGATCAACTTGTTGCTTGATTCAGATTGACCATTGGCTTGAGGGTGGACAGGCGTAGACATGATCAACTTGATGCCCCAGCGAGTACAAAAATCCCTGGTCTTTTTACTTATAAATTGTGACCCGTTGTCACATATAATCTCTGATGGCACACCAAACCTGCTAATTATATTTTTCTTCAGAAATGAGATTACCTCCTTATCTCTTACCTGTACATAAGCTTCTGCTTCGATCCACTTTGAGAAATAATCGGTTAATGCCAACATGAACACTTTGCCTCCGGGAGCTTTAGGCAACTTGCCTACAATGTCCATGCCCCACTGCATGAAAGGCCAAGATGAGACTACAGAATGTAGAGGCTCAGCAGGTTGATGCAAGATATTGTTGTGTCTTTGGCAGGCATCGCACTTTTGTACATAGCTCATAGCATCTTGACGCATGGTTGGCCAATAGTATCCTGTCTTGAGGGCCTTCGACGCCAGTGCTTTCCCACCAGAATGGTTCCCACAAATTCCTTCATGGATTTCTTTGAGTACTAGTTCAACTTGCTCGTTATCGACACATCTCAAATAATGTCCTGCAAAAGACTTCTTGAACAGCACATTATCTATTAAAACGAAAGTTGAAGTACGAATCTTAAAATATCTAACATTCTTAACATCCGGTGGAATAGTTCCAAGTTGAAGGAACTCAATTACAGGTTGGGTCCAAGAAGGTTTAGCATCTTGTGCCCCAGTAGGTTGAGTAACCACTTGAGTTTCTTCAACTTGGTCTATTACCGGGTACTTAACATAAATGATGGGGATATTAGTATGCAACATTGATTTGCAAGTTGAACCCAGGTTGGCCAAGGCGTCTGCTTCTGCGTTTTCTTCCCTAGGGACCTGTTCCAAAGAGAATGATAGGAATTTTGAAGCTAAAGCCTTAAAATGTTGGAGATACAGGGTCATCTTGGAATGCTTCGCCATATAACTGCCATTAAAATGGTTAGCTAGCAATTGAGAGTCAACAAATACATTTATATGTGTAACATTTAAACTTAAAGCTGTAGTTAAACCCATGATTAAAGCTTCGTACTCAGCTTCATTATTAGTGGCACTGAATTCACAAGATACAGCTTGAGGTATGATATCACCTTGAGGGGATTTTAGGACTATTCCCAAGCCAATTCCTTTGGAATTTGAAGCTCCATCTGTAAACAGCGTCCAAAATCTAGGAATGGTTTTACCTTCAAGTTGTTGCACTTCTAACTCCACCTCGGGTTGCAAACTTGGACTGAAGTCAGCTACGAAATCTGCTAGGGCCTGAGATTTGATGGTTGTTCTTGGCTCATACGAAATATCATAAGTGCTCAACTTGACCGACCACTTGGTCAATCTGCCCGACATCTCTGGAGTTCTCAACACATTTCTTACAGGATAATTAGTTCTAACAATTATAGAATGTGTTTCGAAATAATGACGCAATTTTGTAGCAGCAGTAGTTAAGGCTAATATTAATTTTTCAAGATGAGAGTACCTTGTTTCGGCGTCCAATAGAGACTTACTTACATAGTATACAGGATGCTGCTCACCTTGGATTTCCTTCACCAATACTGCACTAACAGCATTTTCAGATACAGCCAAGTATAAATAAAGGTGCTCACCATGCTCTGGTTTGGCAAGTAGGGGTGACGTCACCAAGTATTCTTTAAGTTGCTTAAAAGCTGCCTCATGTTGGTCAGTCCATTGAAAGAGTTTGTTCTTTCTTAGCACTTCATAGAATAACCTGCACTTATCAGATGATTTAGATATGAACCCATTCAAAGCAGCTACTCTACCTGTTAACCTTTGGACGTCTTTGATGTTCTTGGGAGATTTCAAGTTGAGAATAGCCTTGATCTGCTCGGGACGGGCTTCAATCCCCCTTTTGGTCACCATATATCCCAAGAATTTACATGCCCTAACACCAAAGTTGCACTTTGCTGGATTGAGCTTCATGTTGAAGGCTTTCAAGATGCTGAACGCCTCAGCGAGATGCTCAGCATGATCTTCCATATGCTTGGATTTTACCACCATGTCATCTATGTAGACTTCCATCGTCTTGCCAAGTTGATCTTTGAACATCTTGTTCACCAGCCTTTGATAAGTTGCCCCTGCATTTTTAAGACCAAATGGCATAGAAATGTAACAATATATACCTTCCGGAGTCATGAACGCCGTATCTTCTTGGTCTGAAGGTTCCATTTGAATTTGTTGATACCCTGAAGACGCATCCATGAATGTCAAGATGTCGTGGCCAGCTGTCTCATCAACTAGAGAATCAATATGAGGAAGGGGGAATGGGTCTTTCGGACAGGCTTTGTTCAAGTCTGTAAAGTCCACGCACACTCGCCACTTGCCATTTCTTTTCTCTACCACCACAACATTAGCTAACCGCCTTGGGTACTGAACTTCCCTGATCATCTTGGACTTCAAAAGCCTCTCAACTTCATCTTTTATGATCTGGTTCCTCTCCTGAGCAAACTTCCTTCTTTTCTGATGAACAGGACGGATGGTGGGATCTATGTTCAACTTGTGAGTAATGATGTCCCTGCTTATCCCCGTCATGTCCTCGTGTTTCCATGCAAAACAACATTTCTGGCTTTTTAAGAACTCAATCAGCTCCTCCTCAACTTCGGATGGGAGGTCTGTCCCAACTTGCACTTGGGCCTCAGGATTCGATGCATCAACAGGAACGCTCTTTGTCTCATGCTCCACTGCTTCAAGAACATCCTGGGCCTTCTTCTTTAATTGCTATGCTTGCCGAGGGGCTGAACTTGCTTTCATGTTGACCTTGTAGCATTCTTTGGAGACTTGTTGGTTTCCCTTCAACTTGGCCACACCCCAAGGTGTTGGAAACTTGACGCACTGGTGATAAATTGACGGCACGGCCTTCATGTTGTGTATCCAAGGTCTTCCCAAAATGACATTGTACGAGGAAGAGCATTCGATCACGCAGAATCTTTCCATAGCATTCATACCCTCCAAATAGATGGGCAACTTGATCTCCCCGACTGTTTGCTTTATCTCCCCACTGAACCCTACCAGCACGGATGAATTCTTCACAACTTCAGACAAAGGAATACCCATATCTTCAAGAGCATGAGTGAAAATTATGTTGACTGAGCTCCCGCCATCAATAAGGATTCTCTTGACCACACAGTTGGCAATCTGCACCTGAACAACAAGACCATCATGATGAGGATCTAACGTGTTGTCTTTATCTTCGTCTTCAAAGGAAATAACATGACCATCTGTGAAGTCGCGACATCTTGAAGGAAATTCTGAGTGATCCTCCTTAGAACTTTTGGCATGACGCTTGGCTGCAGAGTAAGTTGTTCCACAAATATGAGATCCACCTGAAATGACATTTACTACCTTGGTAGCCGGAGGCGGTGCAACTTTCTCGGGTCTGGACTGCTCCCCTGAATCAGTCTCTTTAGACTCACTTCTGACCCTCTTCTTGCCCAACAAATCCTTAAGAAGACCCTTGGACAATAAATGATAAATTTCCTTCCTCAAGGCAAAACAATTCTCGGTAGTATGCCCAAAATCCTCATGGAATGCGCACCACTTGGACTTGTCCTTCCAAGTTGTTGACTGGTCGTTCTTCTTGGGCCACCTTGCTTTATCTCCAAGATTTCCCATGGCGCACAAGATTCCTGAAATGTCCACAGAAAAGTAGTATTCAGAAATTTTTGGATAATCATTATCATCTCCCTCTTGATCATCATCTACAACATGAATTCTAGAAGATTCAGATTTAACAGGGGGTTTGCCCCTGTTGGACTTATAGTGATGGGAATCCGATTTTCTGTCAGAAGGCTCAAATAGAGGAGTAGGAGTCCTCCCAGTTGACTTCCCCATCGCCAAGCTGTCTTCCTCCAATCTGCTGGTTCTGATTTCTTCAAGTTGTTTCGCAGGGGTCATCACCAACTCGTTATAGAACAGTGAGCTCTTCTTCAAGCCTATACGGAATGCTTCCGTAGCGGTGGACACATCCAAGTTGGGTATAGTCACTGCCTCCTTGTTAAACCTGTGCAAATACTCTTTAAGATTTTCGTTAGGCTGTTGCACAATTCTATAGAGATCGCTAGTCAACTTGTCAAATGCCCTATTGCACGAAAACTGGTTAATGAACATATTGACAAGTTGAGCATAAGATGAAATAGAGTTTAGAGGGAGCCCTGTTAGCCATTTTAAGGCTGGTCCTGACAAAGTAGAGCCAAAGCCCCTGCAAAAACACGCTTCTTTAAACATAGGGGGGATACTTATGATATCCATTGATTCCTGATACAGCAACACATGTTCTGCGGGGTCGGTGCTTCCATCATACTTCTTCATGTGAGGGACTAAAAATTTCTTTGGGATCTCGACACTAGCTATTGCTGGAACAAAACGAGATTCATTATAGCAAGTTGGAGAAACTTGGTGGTACGGCATATTGACTTCGGGTATGCTTCGAAGCAAATCCTTGATATTCTGCATTTCCCTAACAAGTTGACTCTCTGCGAAAAGAGGATTGTTATTAAACTAAGATGCAGAAGTATCAAAAGCATTAAAGAAATTCCCTGCTTGCCCCATTGGGGGTGTAGCATAGGTGTAGCAAGATGACAGCGCAGATTGGCCAGCTGGTAGGCTGAATCTTGGTTGTTCGATTGGAATGGACGCCACGATCGTGCTCTATGCTGGCAAGGTATTAGTCATAGGAATATCCCCGACATGGCTTGGTCCTGTACCTGCACCAAACAAAGATCTAGGAAGTAAAGGTGAAAATGAAGTAGATACTTGAGTTTCAACTTGCTTCCCTTTACGCAGGCTATCAATGGCGCTGAATATCATGGCGTTCGTATGCTCCTGACCATCCAACCGATCGCCTATTTTCTTCAACATGTCCGCCATATTGGACATTATCTCCAAATTGACAGCTTCTGCACTTGGAGGAGGGTTGCCTTGGGCGTTGGAAACAGGAAGTGGGGACCCCTCTCAGCTTGACTGCCGGACGACGGATTAGCCATTTCTACTTGAATAATCAAAGTTTCCCACAGACGGCGCCAAATTGTTTTGGTCAAATTTCAACAAGTATATTTCGAAGGGAAGAAAAATGACTAAAGTGATAAGAATCTAGGTACAATGATTATCAAGATGAATGGAGACGGACACAAGATGTTTGTTGACTAGGGAAAGCCCTTGAACAACTTGTTCGCCGGCTTAAAACCCCGGGAGGATTAGGTACCTGCCTTGACCGTAAGTTTACTATGTGTTTTTTTATGATTACAATGCTAAGAGCGTATTCAAAGGGAGCTTAGGCTAGAGTGAACGTGTGTGAAAATACAGTGTGTGTTTTCCCCTTTTATACCTCAAATAAAGCTAATTAACAAAAGAAAAAAGATGGGCCTCAAAACTCGGGATTAAGGCTGATTTAGTGGAGATATATCCGCATTTGTTCGTTGAGGAGAAGATAATGATCCGTTGCTGAGGAAACGTGGTTGAATCAGTCTTCGCTTCTTTTGACACATTCCCTGAAAAATAGGATCAACGTAACAAAGAGCTCAACCTGCAAATTACCAAGATGTAAATAGGACAACTCAAGTTGTTAGTACCAAGTCGTTATATGCAAGTTGTAAACATGTTGACTGAAAATGTAGGGCCCAACACAACCGTAGATTATTGTCGTGATCTGTTCTTATTTTTAATGTTTGTTTTTTTCTTAGTCAAGTGATTTAAGATTAATTCATTTTTTTTTTCATTTCCTTGAAGATGTGAGTTTTGACATTTTTTGTCAATTTGATTGAAGTTTGACCATTATTTATGATGAATTAATTATTTCCCATGAAATTTTAATTTTATTTCTTGCTTCTGTCACACATCATCATAAACACTCTAGTTGAAAAACAAATCAATAAATTTGTCAATCCAACCAGCCATTTTTTATTTACTTATCTATCTAGTTTAGTTAAGTAGCTGAACTAACAACTACAAACACATCCTCTCTCCACATTTTCCTAACTAAAATTAACCTAACACCCTTCCTCCCTTTAATCATCATCTATAAATACCTTTTAGAAGCATATCATAAACCTCATCTCATTCCAAGCAATCCCCTTCTATTTAACTTTATAAGATTTTAGTTATAGTCCTATACAACAATGGCATCATTCAACCAGTGTTTTGTACTATCTTTGATCATGGCAATATCACTATCAAGTCTCCATGTTAGCTTTGCGACTCGAAATCTCTTGCAAACAATGCTAACTCTGCCTAAAGTTACATTACCGCCATTGCCTACAATGCCAACTCTGCCTACAGCAGCCACTTTGCCACAATTGCCTACTCCTCCAACTCTGCCAACTTTTCCTTCAGTCCCAAAGTTTACTCTTCCTCCTTTACCCGCCACTACACTTCCTAAAATCCCCACAGCAATTCCTTCCATTCCAACCATTCCCACGACTGCCATTCCATCATTTCCTTTCTTCTCACCACCGCCATCCAATTAATTCATTCCCTCAAATTACAAGTTATTGTAGTTTGTTCGGTTGTCTTTAATCCTACATCCTTATTTGTTTGCTATCATTTATACTTTGGGTTTATTCTGTATTGTATGTTATTGTAGGCACAATGTGAATTACTTGTAATTCCGTATTAGCATGTTTGTTGTAACCGTTTACTTTCATATATGAGTTTATGATTTATAGTATACTCTTTTAATTTCTACTTCACGCTTGAATAGGGTACAATTCTAACTATTTTACATTAGTTTTGCGCTTTAGGACAGTCTTATGCTGATTGCCGAGATAATTTGCAATCAGAAATATATGTGGTTCATACAACCTTTGAAAGGTCATGTACTTAAATAAACACTTAAAGGTATGTGATTAGAGCAACAACAGGAATCAAGGCGACATAGTGCCGCCATTACAAAGTTTACAGTTCAATTAGGGCAACTTGTCGAAGCCATTCAAAGCCACAAGCCAGGAACCTTCCCAAGACAAGGGCAACAAGCAATGGCCATATCCATCCTACGGAATGGCAAAGTGGTAAGTCAAGAGATAAATTTTCCTTCATCTTCTTCTTCTTCTCCTCCTCCTCATATTTCTTAAAAAATTGCTGAAAAAAGTACACATGAATTGAGGGAAAACCCTAAAGATGCTTATATACCCCTCAAGCCATATTTACCACCGATGCCGTTTCCCGGCCGGCTAATGAGACTCATGATTTAGCAAAAAATGAAGGAGTTAATGGACATGTTCTTCAATGTTAATATAAATCTCCTAGTGCTTAAAGTAATTAAAAACATTTCCGCCTATTCAATTTTTTCAAGGAAATTTACTATAGAAAGCATAGGTATGAACAAGATGAAAAATTGATCATGGGAGGCCATAGTTTGACAAGACCTCCCACCTAAACAAAAGGATACCGGAAGTTTCACAATTTTTAATAATGTGGGGGATTCTAGTGAGGTGAAGGAGATGTTGGACCTTGGTGCTAGTGTCAATGTATTGCAATACTCCAAATACTTGAACTTGGGATTGTCTGAGTTAAAGCCTACCACAATGACCCTCTATTTAGCGGATCGTTCTACTAGGAGACCTATGGGTATTGTGGCGGACGTGCTAGTCCAAGTGGGGACTTTGATTGTCCCCGTTGACTTTGTTATTTTAGACATGGTAGTTGGAGTGGAGAAGTGTAGAGAGTCTCTTATTTAGCTAGCACGTCCCTTCGTGGCCACAACTGATACAATAATAAATGTAGGGAATGGGACGTTATCCATGTCTATGGTGGATGAGAGGGTTGAGATACCGGTAAAGGACGTGTTGAAAAGACTCATGGTTGATGAGGGAAACTCTTGTAAGTATGTAGATTAGGGGGAGGCATGTACGCGAGAGAGTTTGTGGGAGGAGAGTGATTGTGCTATATTAGAAAGCATGCTAAGTGACGGTGAGAATTCTAGGGATAATCCATACGTCCATGATATGGCTAGTAACAACAAGAATGACGAACACTTATGGAGTGACGATACGTATCACCCCCTAGACCGCTCCCACAAGGATTCAGTGTCACCATTAAACTCTTTCTTCCCTCTAAAAGCTGAAAAAATTGACTCATGTGCTCAATTAAAGGAATGCTATTTTCTTGATATTCTGATTCTTTCTTTGCTAACATTGATGATCAAAATAACTTCTATATATCTTTTTTGAGAAAGATGAGGTTTCTAAGGTTGTGGAGACCAAAGCAATGAATGGGTTTGGGGTAAAGGCCCCCAAGAAGAAGAAAAAGACGAAAAAGACCAAGAAAAAGGCCTGCAAAGTTCCTTGGGCACCACCAGAGTTAATAAAAAAATGGTATTTATATGTGGAAAGAAGTGGGTGTTTGTGCCCGCGAAAGTTTGAGGTGGACCAAGGGAAGAAAATCAAAAGCCAAAGATAATGTGGCCACCTCAAACCCCAACTAAAATTTGGACTACGGTCGGGCTAACGACTTTAATCAAATGCGCTTATTAGGAGGCAACCCAACTAGGTATATTTTATTTGATTTATTTTATATGTTTGATGTTCCATATCATCCTTTGAACCTAATGCATGTTTTAGTTCTATTTACTATGAGGACATAGCATGTTTTGAGTTTGGGGATATATATCTCTTTGAATTTGTGGGTTTATAGGGGTGTGTATATAGTGCTAACCTCCAAAAAAATTTAAAAATTTAAAAAAAAAAATGTTATTTTCATATTTTTGGATGTTGGCTAAAGTACATGATGATTTGTGAGAGTTTAATTTTATCTATATGTGGATATAATTACATTGAAACACCTTTCACTACCATGTTATTTTCTTGATCGTTGCTACCAATTTAGGAGAACTTTATACTATCACTTTGGCATTCTCGGGGTCTCTAGAACTTGTTTGCACAATTGTCAATAACATATCAATTAGGCTATTCCGAAAGTGATATATGACTATTTTTCTTTGAACCCTATTTTGAGCCTTTAAGTTTCTAGTCACTTATATAAAATTTTACGATAGAACACCTTTTGAGATTGAGTACGAATGGAAATCTCTCACAAAGTGAGATGTTATCTTAGACCACCATTCGTCTTTATATATCAATATTATCTTACCCTTTAAACGTATACACTATATTCTCACCTTTTCAAAAAAGTGAAACTAAGGAATGAATGTGTAAATATGGGCTGTACTTGGGAAATCAAGGGTTGAGTGGAAAATGGTCAATGAAAGAAAGAAAAAGGGTGGTATATTGTATTTAAAATAGGGGTTTGTGCAAAGTCTTTAATGCATATTGTTTTGGTAGAAAAAACAATAGAGTAACATCTTAACTTTGATTAGTGTGTGGATTGAACAATAAGGAGGGGACTATGGAATTCGACTATATGGAACAAAAAGCATAAAAAAGAAATAATGACACCACAATTTGTTAACGAGGAAAACCTTGGAGGTGATAACCTCTTTGGAAAAAACCCCGGGAGTTAGGTCTCCAACCTTAAAAGTTTCACTATAATGATCACGAATACAACTTTGGAAGATAATGGAGAGGATTACAAGAGACTGTGTGTAGAGTGTGTGTGCGTATGAGCCTTAGTGTATGTTCCGTCTCCATTTCCCCTTAAATATAATTAAGTATGAAAGAGTCAAATATTGTTTCTACAATCTCGGGATATAGGCTTATCCTTTCAACCTCCGTGAGACCAAGTCGCCCTAGCCGTTGAAGGTGTGTTGAACGTGCTGGAGAATATCCCGCATTTCTCTCTTAATCACTGGAAAATAAGAATAAAGATTTTAGTAAATATTAAATAAGTAAATATTAAAACAATACTTACAGTGGAATGACATCTTGATATGAAGGATCAACTGAAGATGTCACCATGCTGAAAAATACCCACAACAATTTGTCCCCAAAAACATTTGACTATGTAGGCAACTGAAGAGGCAAAATGTTTTTCTGTCCCATTAAATGTCCAACCGCCAGCTCTATTTGATAGGACGGTTTAGGGATACGAGGCGGTTTAGAAAGGAAGAGTCTTTATAGGAACTAGTAACCGCAATTCCGGATAACCATCAAATCTTCTCTCAATTCTTATCTAGATCTGACGTCTCCTACTATATTACCGTGAGAGTAACCCCAAAGAGCGCAGTTGTTATCCCTTCTCCTTCAATACATAGTTGCGACGTTCTCCAAAAAAGTGAGCCAGAATCAATGTGTTTATTGAATTTGCGATTCTAAAAAATCCTTGCTAACATATATCCTTACATGCAGTGACTCGATCCGGCTTCACGACGAGTGATATTGTAGCCAAATACAAAGGCAAGATGAAAGCGGAAGAGAACATACCAGAGACGGAAAAGATTACTCCGAAAAGAATAAGGGTAGAACAGATCTCCGGTGTGGAGAAACAAATTTGGAAAGAAGACGTGTTGGAGAATCAGGTAAGAATTAATTTGGGTCACTGGTACATTGATCCTCTTTTATTTTAGTAAAATGCCTCTTTTTGTTTGTTGATGACAGATTGTCTCGATGGCTAAGTTAATGTCCAAAGAAATCAGGATATGGAGGGAAAAATGCGATACCTTTGATATGAGTAGGGTTGAATATGAGAAGGATTTGAAAGAAGCTGCAAGGATAATAAGGGAAAAGGGTTTGGAAATCAGAGACAAGAACGAAGAGATACTAAAATGGCGGTCCAGGATTGCGAGTGTCGACATCAGTCATGAAAGGGAAATGGAAGCATTTCGAGATGACCTGGTGCATGAGACTGCAAAAGCAGTTTTCGAAACTAGGATCCAAATGATTGAAGAATATCAGGCGGGAGAGCATGTGAATTGGAACCTGAACGATGAGAAAACAGCTTTGCAGCGGATCCATGACGAAAAGGCGAACGAAGTCTCCAAGGATCTTGAGCAGATTGATGATGATCATGACAGCGACATGGGATGACTCTTAGGATGGGAAAAAGAGTAGGATGCTTAATAAGAAAGAGCAGAAGTTTGGAGAAGTTACTCCTAATACAACACCTGCGGCAGAAGCCACCTAAAAAAGAAGGTAAAATAACTTTGTTCTTGGTTTTTTGATGACGTTACTGGGGTGGAATCCCTTAAAACAATTTTAATTTTAGTTTGGTTATGTAATGGGTCCATAAGGACCAAAGACAATCTCTTTTACGTGTTGGGTTGGTCCAACACTTTTGCACTTTAACGTTGGTAGCTTGGATATCTTTATGGTTAGTTTAATCTAGTTAAAGTTTAGTCGTTTTCAAGCATGTCAGGGCTTGTTTTCTTTTGGATGAAATTTTTCTTTGTACGGTTATTTGTTATGTTCGTAAGGTGACATGTTAGTATGTCAAAACTGTGGATACTTAAGATGACATGTATATGCCATAACCCGTAGATACTTTAGATGACACGTATATGTCATAACCATAAGAATAATGCGTAAGATCAATCATTTAACTGAGTGGGAATGGGTAAGCTATATGAGTTTACCCATATAGGCCCACCCAACACCTCAATTAAAGAGATAACTTGCGCTCCAGGCGAAGGTGTGGTAACCTAACATCTTAAGAAAGAGGTAATTAACTCTTTAAACCTTAGAAGGGATTGTGTACCTTTACTTAAGAAGAGATGGCCAGTCTCTAACGGAGGAGAATTCGTTGTTCTTTGCGTGCTTTCGACATGTCCCCATGTAAATATGTTAACACCTCATAAAACAGAAACATGTTAATAACGGACGCCAACTAATGTTGACGCCTCTCCAAAAGGTACGTTAGTGACATCTTGATTTGTAGAGAAGTAAAAAAGTACATAGGAAAAAAGAAAGGTTACAAAAAATTAAAAGACGATCCATACCTGGAAAAGATGAGTTCATGGGGAATTTCGTTTAAATGTAGTACCTTTTAAGGTGAATGGCATTCCAACTTCGCGGTATCATTTGGCCATCCAAGGTTGCCAGGCGATATGCTCCTTTCCCGGCCTGCGCATCTATTAGGTAGGGTTCTTCCCATTTTGGGGCGAGCTTGCCTGCATTGGGCTCCTTTGTATTTTGGAATGCCTTTCGTAGGACTAAGTCTCCTACTTGAAACCTTCTAATCCTTACGTTTTTGTTGTAAGATCTAGCTACCCTTTGTTGATATGCTGCCATGCGAACTTTGGCCATGTCCCTCAGTTCGTCCACGGTATCTAAGTCATGTATCAAGATGTCTTTATTATGTTTAGATGTCAACAAATTGTATCTGGCCGTAGGTACAAGGACTTCTGCTGGAATAACTTATTCTGTTCCAAATACAAGTGAATAGGGGGTTTGACCAGTAGCATTCTTGGACGTCGTCCTGTCAGCCCATAGAACCATTGGTAACTCTTCTGCCCATCGCCCTTTCTTCTAGTTCAGTCTCTTTTTCAAGTTACTTATGATTATTTTATTGCTAGATTCTGCCTGTCCATTGGCTTGAGGGTGAACGGGTGAAGATGTCACCATCTTGACTCCCCAAGATGTCAAGAAATCTTGGGTTCTCTTACTAATGAATTGAGAGCCGTTGTCACAAATTATCTCTGATGGTATTCCAAATCGACTGAATATGTTTCTTTTGATAAAAGATATAACCTCTTTGTCACGAACTTGTACGTATGCCTCAGCTTCTACCCATTTAGAAAAGTAGTCTGTCATAGCCAGTAAAATACTCTTCCACCTGGTGCCCTGGGTAATTTTCCTACGATGTCCATTCCCCAGACCATAAATGGCCATGGTGACAAGATAGGATGTAGTAGCTCAGCCGGTTGGTGCAAGATGTCCCCATGTCGTTGACAGGAATCACATTTCTTTGCGTAGTCGACAGCGTCTTTTCTCATTGTGGGCCAAAAATAGCCCATTCTAAGAGCCTTGGTATGTAGACTTCTGCCCCCGGTATGATTTCCACATTCTCCTTCGTGTAGTTCCTTGAGAACCTGATGGGCTCTATCTGCTTCTAGACATCTTAAGTAGTGACCTGCAGCAGATTTTCTATACAAGAGGTTATCAATAAGTAAATATTTAGATACTCTTACCCTGAATGCTCTAGCATTTTTCTCCTCAGCTGGGATCGTATCAGCTAAGAGATACTTGATAATAGGAGCTGTCCAAGAAGTTGCTGCTGGAGAGGAAGGTATGTCGACATCTAGAGCGAACATCTCAAGATGATCGATTGTTGGGATGTCAATATGCACAATTGGGATACTGGTTTGTGAAATACTTTTGAAGGCTGATCCCAAGTTTGCCAGAGCATCTGCTTGAGAATTTTCTTCTCATGGGATTTGTTCCAAGGAAAATGATTTGAATTTGGCCGAAAGAATTTTTACAATTTCCAAATATGTCGTCATCTTAGCATTTTTCGCTGTGTAGGATCCGTTGTAATGGTTAACAATTAGCAAAGAATCCATAAACACCCGGATATGCTTGACATCTAGGTCCTGGGCTGCTATTAATCCTGCAATTAGTGCCTCATATTCTGCTTCATTGTTGGTAGCCTTGAAACTGCAACTGATGGATTGTGGTATTATGTCCCCTTGTGGCGATTTTAGTACAACTCCAAGACCTGTACCTCTCATGTTAGAAGCACCATCTGTATAGAGAGTCCAAATTTTCAGGATGTCATCATCTTGAAGTTGCTGTACTTCCAGTTCCACCTCTTGTTGCATGGTTGGACTAAAATCAGCCACAAAATCAGCTAGGGCTTGAGATTTTATTGCAGTTCTGGGTTCATATTTGATGTCGTATGTGCTTAATTGTACAGACCATTTCGCCATTCGACCTGACATCTCTGGTTTTTCATAACATTCTTTATAGGATAGTTAGTGCGTACAATTATAGTATGCGTTTCAAAATAGTGCCTTAATTTAATAGAAGCAGTTATCAAAGCTAAAATTAACTTCTATAAATGAGAATACTGGTCTCCGCATCTAGGAGTGTCTTACTTATATAGTAGATGGGTTGCTGTTTACCATCTCGTTCTGTCACCAAGACTGCACTTACAGCGCCTTCGGATACTGCTAGGTAGATGTAAAGATGTTCCTCCTCTTGAGGTTTGGCCAATAATGGAGGTGTTGACAGGTAAGTTTTGAGCTCCTGGAAGGCTTCTTCATGTTGGTCCTCCCACTGGAACTTCTTGTTCTTCCTTAAGATGTCGTAGAAAGGTTTGCATCGATCTGAGGATTTTGAAATGAATCTGGTAAGTGCAGCAATCTTTCCCGTCAACCTTTGGACGTCCTTGACAGATTGAGGTGACGACAGGTTGATAATAGCACGTATCTGTTCTGGGGCAACTTCAATGCCTCTTTTAGTAACCATATAGCCCAAAAACTTCCCTGCCCTCATTGGAAAGTTGAATTTAGCTGGGTTAAGATTCATATTGAAACAATCCAAGATGTCAAAGGCCTGGGATAAGTTGCTTATGTGATCTTCGGTTTTCTTGGATTTTACTACCATGTCGTCGATGTATAACTTCCATTGTGTCCCCAATCTGATCTTTGAACATTTTATTGACGAGCCTCTGATATGTTGCACCTGCATTTTTTAGACCAAAAGGCATAGCAATATAACAATAAATACCTGTGGGTGTTATGAAGGTGGTGTCCTCTTGGTCAGATGGTTCCATCTGGATTTGTTGAAATCCTGAGGATGCGTCCATGAATATGAGGAGCTCATGTCCAGAAGTGGCATCAACCAACGAGTCTATGTGTGGCAAAGGGAAAGGATCTTTTGGACAGGCTTTATTCAGTCCGTGAAGTCGACTTGCACTCGCCATTTCCCGTTTCTCTTCTCTACCACAACCACGTTTGCTAACCATCTTGGATAGTCGACCTCTCGTATCATGTTGGCTTTGAGTAGGCGCTCTACCTCTTCCTTGATGATCCGGGTTTCGGTTTCGCAAACTTCCTACGCTTCTGGTGTACTGGTTTAAAGCTAGGATCTATGTTAAGTTTGTGAGTGATAACATCTTTGCTGATGCCTGTCATGTCATCATGTTTCCAAGCAAAACTCTTTATTCTGCTTCTTAATAGGTCCACAAGCTTTTCTTCTATTTCTGGTGGGATGTCAATGCCTATAAGTACTTTCATGTCCGGGTTGGAAGGGTCTAGCAATACTTCTTTCACATCATCCTCCCTGGCTTCCAGGACTTCACGTACTTTCTTCGGTAATTGATATGCTTGTTTTGGAGATGTCGACGCCTTCATTGAAGTTTTATAACATTCCTTGGCCACCTGTTGATCACTGTAAATCTTAGCGACACCCCAAGGTGTTGTGAACTTCACACATTGATGGTAAGTGGAGGGTACGGCCTTCATTCCATGAATCCACTGTCTTCCAAGAATGACATTGTAAGATGTTGCACAATCAATTATGCAGAATCGTTCCATGGTATTGAGACCATTCGAGTATATTGGAAGCTTTATCTCCCCCACCGTTTCTTTGACTTCACCGCTGAAGCCTACCAGCACTGAGGATTTTTTAATGATCTCCGATTCTGGGATGTTCATTTCCTTAAGGGTGCCCAACATGATAAGATTAACAGAGCTGCCCCCATCAACTAGGATGCGCCGGATTGTACAGTTGGCGATCTGCAAGGAAATAACTAGACCGTCGTGATGGGGTTCCAGCAAATTATCTCGGTCGCTTTCATCAAAGGTGATTGGATCCTGGCAAGGTGTCGGCATCCTGGGCTGTCTTTCTGGTTTTTCCTCCTTTGACTCCTTAGCATGTCGTTTTGCAGCAAAATAGGATGTTCCACATATTTATGAACCTCCACTAATGAAATTAATCACCTTTGTTGGCGCTGGGGGAGAGACTGGTCTCTCGGCTTCATGAGGAGCTTCCGCATTTTCAGCCTTCTTCTTTCTGGATCCCAGCAACTCCTTAAGATGTCCTTTCGAGAGCAAGTAACTGATCTCCTTTCTTAATGCGATGCAATCTTCGGTGACATGTCCAAAGTCTTCATGGTAAGCGCACCATTTTGATTTGTCACGCCATCCCGTGGCTTTATCCGTCTTCTTTGGCCATCTGGCTTTGTCCCCAAGGTTGCCCATTGCACAGAGTATACCTGAAATGTCAACAGAGAAACAATAATCAGAAATGTTAGGCACATTATCATTATCTTCATCCTCACCGTCTATTGAATTAATTTTGCTAGTGTCAATTCTCGGATAAGGATTGGAACGGTTGTTCCTGCGATGGGACGATTCGGTCTTTCTGTCGGGGTTGTCATATGTCGACATCTTGGATGAGGATTTCGATCTTCGCAGCTCGTCTTCCTCCAGTCTTATGAATCTCACTGCCCTGCTCCTGACTTCTTCCAACCGCTTACAAGGAGTCATCACCAAATCTCGGTAATACTGTGAATCCTTCTTCAGCCCCATTTTGAATGCTTCTGTGGCTGTCGACATGTCAAGATTGGGAATTTCTAGCACTTCCTTATTGAACCGGTGGACATAGTCCTTTAGAGTTTCATTAGGCTGGGTCACATTGTAGAGATCACTTGTCAACCTTTCAAATTGTCGACTGCATGAGAATTGGTTATAGAACATGTTGATAAACTGGGCGTAAGAACCAATTGAACCTAGAGTTTGCCTAATCAACCATTTGAGGGCTGGTCCGCATAAGGTTGATCCAAATCCCTTGCATAAGCAGGCCTCCCGGAATTGAAGAGGAATATGGATGATGTCCATCTTTTCTTGATAGTGGGCAACGTGTTCTTCTGGATCCGTGGTACCGTCGTACAACTTCATAGATGGTACACTGAATCGCTTCGGGATGTCAACATTTGCAATTGCTGGGACAAACCGGGATTGACTGTAGCAGTTTTGAGTCACTGGTTGGATTGGAGGAGTTACGCCTGGCACGTTCATTATCAGTTCTCTGAGATCCTGCATCTGTTTGGCTAGTGGGTTTCCTGCAAAAGGGTCAGCCATAGGAATACGATTGAAATTATTATTATTGAAAAGATTATTTAGCAAACCAGAGTTGTCTGTAGTAGTTGTGACAGTTGTGTTGTCGATGAATGGGATGAATGGAGTGTATTCTGCAGAAGGTGGCGTCATCAGGGTGTCCCCGGGCAAAGATGTTGACATCATTAAGGATGTCAGCTGACGAGTTTGAGGCGGACTACCCATCGGAATAAATTCACTCTGAAGTGTAGGTCCTTCGGTGTTGTCGAAGTTGAGGTTCCTCGCACGTAATGGCGATATGTTGTCAAGCCGAGATGTGATGAACTGTTGATTTTTCTGCATCTTAATCATGGAATCGGCCAGCACCTTCGAATTGTCTTGTTGGTCCAAATTTCCTCCGATTCAACTTGGTCAGGATACTCCGGATGTCGGCATCTACATTGGAAGAGGTCGTTCCCTTTTGTGGAGTCTTCGTAGGTTGAGTTTGCTGAGGTCCGGTTTGAGGAGGTGGCGGCAACAAGCTGGTTCTACCTCCTGATGTTGGAGCAACAGGAGGACTCTTGCCGGCGGCGGATACATTGGTGGGTGCAGACATAATGAATTTGCTTAGGAAATGATCCAAATAACCGATAAACCACGAGGCCCCTCGGTGGGCGCCAAATTGTTTTGGTAATAAAAACAAAAGAGTAGAATCTTAACTTTGATTAGTGTGTGGATTGAACAATAAGGAGGGGACTATGGAATTCGACTATATGGAACAAAAAGCATAAAAAAGAAATAATGACACCACGATTTGTTAACGAGGAAAACCTTGGAGGTGATAACCTCTTTGAAAAAAACCCCAGGAGTTAGGTCTCCAACCTTAAAAGTTTCACTATAATGATCACGAATACAACTTTGGAAGATAATGGAGAGGATTACAAGAGACTGTGTGTAGAGTGTGTGTGCGTATGAGCCTTAGTGTATGTTCCGTCTCCATTTCCCCTTAAATATAATTAAGTATGAAAGAGACAAATATTGTTCCTACAATCTCGGGATATAGGCTTATCCTTTCAACCTCCGTGAGACCAAGTCGCCCTAGCCGTTGAAGGTGTGTTGAACGTGCTGGAGAATATCCCGCATTTCTCTCTTAATCACTAGAAAATAAGAATAAATATTTTAGTAAATATTAAAACAATACTTACAGTGGAATGACATATTGATATGCAGGATCAACTGAAGATGTCACCATGCTGAAAAATACCCACAACACATATTATTCTTCATGATCTCTCTCTCTCTCTCTCTCTCTCTCTCTATATATATATATATATATATATATATATATATATATATATATATATATATATATATATATATATATATATATATATATATATATATATATATTTATTTATTTATACAAAGCAAAATAAAAGAAAAAAAGAAGAAAAATCTGAAAAGCCTTGCCATCTTTTATGTTGAAGTGGAAAGTGATCAAAGGAAAGAAAGGTGATCAACCCATGTTTGAAAGTATGCAAAATCATAAGTTTGGGGGTTAAATCATGGGATGGCACGGTTGAGGAGAGTTAAATTAAAAGTGAAGTTTCACTTGATTGACTTTGCATATCCTTATCTTCTTTTGTAAGCGTTAACCTAGCCTTTGATTTTCGCGATACATTACAAGTCATAAAGCCATATTTGATCCCTAAAGAGTAGCCGAGTTGACAGTTGTATTCAAACATGCATACGAATATCCATGTGCATTATTTTCATCTTATTATCATTGATTTAGAGCATAATACTAGTGACCCTATAAAATATCTTACTTTGGTGACAATTTTCTCCCATTATTCATACATAATGTCATTCTATGTTGGAGAATTGTAAGTTAGATGGATTCATGTAAGTATAATCTCATGTTCATAATAATGCTTGTAGATTATGTGTATTTGTAAAGATTTGAGACTTGTTTGGCCAATAACTTATTATATGATTTGAACTTTCCAAAAATATTTTCTTTGTTTTAGTTTAGATAGTAGTTTATTATTTTGTTTTAGTTTTGTTTGAATCGAGGACGAGCAAAAGATAAGTTTGGGGGTATTTGATGGATGTGTTTTCAACAATCCAAATGATATACATTTATACCTATTTTATTCTCAAGCTTTGGCGTTTTGATGGCTTTTTGGAGTGTTTAAAAATACCGGGAATGGAAGGAAGAAGTCATAGATTACGATAAAAAAGGATTTGAAATGGAACGATCGAAAGTGGAAAGACAAAGGAGGAAAATATAGCAATTACAGAAGGAAAAATCCTAAAATTTCATTACAACTGGATAGGAATTTTTTAGAGCTTTCCAACGATATGTTGTACATCTCACTCGGAGTCCATACGAAGAAGTTATGACATTCAAAAGTTTGCCGAAGTAAGTACTAGTCTGCGAAGCACGAAGGTGACTGCACAAACGAGGAGGAGGATGCCGTACAAGGTGGCCGAGAGAAAAAGGCTATTTTTCAAGACCTGTGAGGTCGCACACCCTGGTTAGGATGATCGCACAGCCCCCACACCAGCAACTTCATCTTTTCCTATTTCATGTCGGTTTTGGTACTCGTTTCCTAATTTCAACCCTCCTCTCTCCCCCAAGTATAAATGCAACAACTCCAACCTTATTTTTGTATCTCTTACACTATGATTTTTGTTTTACATGTTTTAGAAGAAGGAATCAAGATTTCAATTCAGGTTTTATTTATTTCTTTTATGGCACTTCGCAGCTAAAGTCTTAGTTCGTGGATTGGGTGATTAACAATTGGATCTTTATTGTAAGATTTTAATTCTTCCTACTTATTTCTCATTCTTCTTCTTCTCAAAATTCATAATAATTGTTCTTGAGATCAATTGTATTTACCTAGCGGAATATACTGTTGGACTCTTGAATTTATTTGGGTATAAACACTACTAAAAAATGGTTGTTTACCGATGAAATTTTATCGACGGAGCGCGTCCGTCGGTATTACCGACAGACTAACAACGAATACCAACGAATTTTTAATTTGCACTTGCCAGGAATTTATTTTTTAAATTCACATTTTATTCCGTCGGTAAAGGTGAATAATTCGTCGGTATTACCGACGGAATTGGTCCCTAAGTAATACCGACAGAAATTGTCCGTCGGTAATTTGATATATATATATATATATATATATATATATAGATCAAACCCTAGTTGCCTCTCCCATTCAGTTTCGCTTAAATAGAAGAAAACCTCTCCGCCTTCGGTTACCGTGAGCGACTCCTCCGCTGAAATTAGGTGATTTCTTTCGTGTTCATTTCATACCCATTTGCTCTAGATTTATCTGTAATTATACATATTCACTCGTAGGTTCTCTCTAATTTCTACATTTGATGAGTTTTTAAGGTGATTTGCTTCTGATTTCAAGGTTTCCTTACCTTTCTGGTAATGCCCATTTGCTTGAATTTGATCTAAACTAGTACGCATTAAGTTACATTGTTCCACCCCCACCTGGTCTGTGTATCTTGTAAGTTTGGTTGATTTGATGACTAATCTAATCAAGAATACCAATCACATAGCCATATCCATCTTCTTGGACTTGGCTCCATTTATAGATGCATAAAATTTGTTTCTGTTACAATTGTTACGTTACTACATCAATTTCTTAATTTTCTGCTGGATATTCTTACCTTTAAAAGTGGTGCTGTACAAAATTCACCCACTGACAAGTCGTTTCCTGAACCAAGTCCCTTCCTGAAATCAATTGTATTGACCTAGCAGAATATACTCTTGGACTCTTGAATTTATTTGGGTATAAACATCGCACTAGCGTGGATGATTTATACATTGGCCATTGTTGAGTTGAACATATTTAATTAATGAACTAGCAGAATTCATCTAGGGTTTTCATGTTCTAATGATTTACTTGAAGACCTAGCGGAAATCGAATAAATCTAAGTTCTTCTGTTCTTGTGATTTAAATTGAATTTATTGAACGTTTTATTGACCTATTAGAATATATTAACAAAGAGAGAAATCATTAGGGTTCTAATGTTTGTATTGACCTAGCGAAATATATTAAACATCTTAACCCAATACTTTTGTGAACAATTATTTGAATGAGATTGATATATTTTATTCCCTTTAAATAAAGCAAAAAGTTATAATTGTTATAATCCAAAACCATGAACCCCTTGTCTTCTTGATTCTCTTACTTGTTTTTAATTCTTGTTTTCTTAGGATAATTAAACAATCAAATAAAAACCCCACTTTTGCAATAATAAAATATACCTGTTCATCCACGAGTCTTTGTGGATTCAACCCATACAATTGCACACTACTGCATTAATATACTAGTCCACTTGCTAAGTAATCTAATTAGAGGGATAAATCTTCCATCATGTTTTTGGCGCCGTTGACGAGGACTTGCTGTGATTGAACAAATTAATTTTCTTAGTGAATGCTTGGTCGACGTTCTTTGATTCTTACCTTGGAGCAATTGAATAACGACATTAATAAACTAGGTCGGCCTCTTAAGAAATTGGAATTAAACGAGGGCAATCCCCTCGAAATAGACCTAGAACTTGATCCCTCTATCACCGGGATAGAGGAAGAAATAAAATCCGAGATGGCAACACCACCGCCTCGAATAATGAAAGACTTTTTACGTACTAAGGTGGACACATCGGTGTATTGTATTGTGTTGTCTGAAGAATCAATGAACTTTGAGGTAAAGGGTCAATATTTTTCAATGTTACCTCATATTCAAGGTCTTTCGATTGAAGACCCTTTAACCTTTTTAGGAGATTATATGATGACAGTGTCACACTTCCCAGGAAAAGAGGGAGTGAAGGACAAACATATGAGACTTAAATGCTTCCCCTACACCATGTACCATTTTTGTGAAGAGCTACAAGTTCTTCATGCATGTCCGGTTGCCAATAAACCAAGGGAGTAGCTTGTCAGAATGTAAGTGGCTGGAAAAGATGAGAGTCTGTTGATGTAGCACTCATGGTAAATTGATGCTTTGGACAAAAAATACCTACCTTGGCTCTTGTAATCATAGGGAGAGTGCCAAGATTTGTGGCCGGCTGCTGAACCATATGAGTAGAAGTGGGTGCAGTGGGCTGAAAATAGGAGAAGGTTGAACAGGCCCAGCCGATTCAACTTGTGAAGAGGTGGTTTGATCCAGTGATAAACGGACTGGACTGAAGGACTGATTGGGCCTAGGAGAGGCGGCACTTCCATGCCCAAGTAGAAGGGAATGAGTAACTAGGTTTGGCCTGGAAGAAGTTTGTGCACTGTCCAAGTCCGGAGTCCCAAGCGGGTCGCCTGATGTGGACTTAGGTGAGCTGAGAGGATTCGGCTGAGGTGGACCAACTGCTATTGCTGTTGTGGACATGGGCTTAGATGGAGCTGCTGTGGTCCTTGTGATGGTTGGCTCGGGCCAGGAAGTGTTCTTGTAAACCTCTTGAACACATAGAAATAGTGATTCTCATCAAATAAGACACGTCTAGAAATATATATTCACCTCGTTTGGTGATTATAGCATTTGTACATGGAGTCATACCCTAAAATCACATAGGGGTGGACTAAAGCATTAACTTATGTTGGTTATATGGTATATGATTCGGAAAACATGTGCACCCAAACGTGTTGAGAAAACGATAGTTAGGAGCGCGTTGCCACAATATTTCATACAGAGAAATGTACTTTAATTGTTTCATGGGCAACCTATTAATGAAAAACACTGTAGTGGAAAATGCTTCATGCCAAAAAGATGTGGGAAATTGAGATTGAGCAGGAAGACATAGGCCCATTTCTATGATGTGCCTGTGTTTACGCTCGACTCCCATTTTGTTGGGGTGTATAAGGACAAGATGTGTGATGACCAATGCCATGTTTTGCCAAAAAAAATTGGCCTTTTGCCGATTAATGAATTCCCCTCCCCCATATGTTTGAATTTTTTTATGGTGTGTATGGCAGAAACATTACGAGATAATTGATTTTCAATAAGTACTTTAAAATCAGAAAAAACCGTAAAAACATCAGATTTATGAATTAGAGGAAACAACCACACAAAACGGGAAAAATCATCCACGACCGATAAATAATATCTGAATCCAGAAACAGATGGAACTGAGGAAGGACCCCAGACATCTAAATGCAACAAATCTAAAGGTTTAGGAGAATTAAAATACCTAAGCTCAAACGGGAGATTACAAGACTTGCCTAAAGGGCAAACAAGATGCATCTCTTTATTTTTAACATGACCATTAAAAGATAGCCGCCTTTTATTTCCTAAGCATTAAAAATTTTGAGAGGAGGGAAGGCCTAAAGGGGCATGCCACGTAGAAAAAAAAGCATGTTCCCCAATTAACGCCAAGGAGTTTATGCAAGAATTTGGAACGAGGGACAACGGTTAGAGATCTCCCGCATTACTGCCAGAAAGAATAGTCCTCTTGGTACGGTTGTCCTTCACACAAAACCCAAAGTAGTTAGTTCAAAAATGAGTATTGGCTGAAAAAAGAGTAGAGCCAATATTAGCTATAGGAATCAAAGTACCATTTGCTACAATGATGAAATCATTTCCTGAGTAAGGTGAATATTGTTGCAGAACATCCAAATAGGATGTCATGTGATTAGCCACTCTAAAATCAAGCACAAAAGAGATGGGATCCATGGGTGAAGAACCTGCATATGACAATTTGCCATTTCGGTAGTACTGTGCACTATAGGCGAAATTGCCTCATTAGTAGCAAGTTGTGGCCTCATGACCCGGTTTATGTCAAAGCTGACATGTCACACTATTCGGATCATGGATAATGAAAATGTTAGGAGGAGTATAAGGGACAGTAGGAATAGGTACAATGGGTCGAGTGTATTGAGGCATAGGGTTGGGCTGATGTTGGGGAGGCAGCGGAAGGAGTCCCCGTCCTTGATTGCTTTGATTGTGACAGTTTCAATTTTGGTTCCTACGCCCACAACTATGGTTTGAGTTAGGGAAATAGAAAAATCCACCCGGATTGTTTGGAGTTTTTGGCCTGACCCCTCCTCCTTGATGGTTGGTGGTAGGTACAGCTGGAATTGAGGAAGAAGGTGCGGACTTACCAGGTTGATTTGAGGCTGCAAGGCAGTACCAGTGGCTTGGGAATGAGAAGAAAATTTCTGCTGTAGGGCCTGCTCTTGCAGTAAAAGATCCTGGAGATCATCAATGGTAGTGGTGCCTTTGGAATTTTGGGTTGTTATAAATTCCTTATATGTATACCCTAACCCGCCAAGGCTAAGAGAACGGAGAGTTTGGTTAGACATTGCTTCACCAGCTTGGGCTAGGGAGTTGGACAAAGTTATGGCTTTAAGAGTATAATTTTGAATTGTCATACCCGGAGTGAGTGAAAGTTCATGAAGCTCCTCTTGAAGCTTTTGAATATTAATGGTGGATGCAACTCCGAATTCTTTGTATAGAAGATCCCAAGCTTCGAGAGCGGTATTGCATGGATTGACATGATGTTGTACGTCTGAAGTAACCGTGGCTTTGATCCAACCTAGAAGAAAATGAAAGGTACTGTAAAAGACTTCATATGCCATATTGGTTTTAGAAGAGGTTTCACCAGTGGGGGTTTTGTCGGTTAGGTTTTTGGTAGGTGAGATTTTATCGGTGAGTTCATGGTTGAGGATGTGGATCTCAAGCATGGAGAGAAATAGCGAGCTCCAGTTGGGATAATTTTCTGTCTACAATGACCTATGTAGGACTGGACATTGAAGAGAATAGGAAGGCCATTGTTAGTGTTACACCAGTGTTGCCACTAGTGTTGTCTCCTTTGTTGCTACACCAGCGTTGTCACTGGTGTTGCATCATGTGTTGCCATTGTGCTGGCAATTTAAAATGAGATAGTTACTACATATTATTCATAAATTACAAAGTGATAATTGATTATTTATATGTCTGCTATTAGTTTATTATGATTATGGTTGAACAGGTCAAAGACAAGGCTGAAAGGCAAGACTTGTGAAGGAGAAAAGAAAGTTATACATAAATCATTGTTTATGTGTAAATGTGGAGATCAAGTCAATATTGTTAGAGGGTTATCTACTTAGGGGGACTGAAGATAAGGCGTACACGGATGATACAGCTTGGTTATCTCATGGTTGTTTTTCAGGTTAGTTTGAGTAGGCTCCAAGTTCTAGGAGTCAATAAATATTGCAAGCATTCAACAACTTTAGTTAGCCAATTCAAAAGTTGAGATTTGCACAAGTCAAGAACACAACTCTTCAGTGTTGTCCAATGTGTTGGCAACACACTGTTCAACACCAGTGAGTTATCACGAATAACTTTCATTCATAGAGTGTTTCTGAGTGTTAGATAGTGAGGTCTTGCAAAGAGTTGTTCTAGAATAGTTGTTCCACTATACTATTGATAGATAATCATTAGGGAAATTTTTGATTTGTACCAAAATTTTATTATTAAAAAAGGAATTGTCATCCACCCCTCAAGTTGTATATATATATATATATATATATATATATATATATATATAACTTGAGAAAAAATCAATTCACTTATGTTCATTTTTATTATTTACGATGCTTTAAGAATCTCAATTGTTTTCTTTTTGGATTTGTGTGAATAGTGTTGTTTTTTAGTGTTATCAATAATATTGACAACAATTGTGAGTTTTTCTCACTTGTATAAGCCATTGACAATTTCAATTGGTATCAGAGCCTAGCACTTTATATACTAAGTGTTTTGATCCATTTGTCATGGCTTATGATCCTGCTAATCCTAATCAAAAGAGGCTTCCTGTTTTAGATGGGTCAAATTATGCTTATTGGAAGATTCGTCTTCGCTCGCATATCAAATCAATTGATCTTCAAGCTTGGCGATCTATAACAAATGGTTATTCTGTTCCGTTACTTCCTCCGGATGGAGATGGTGACGTACAAGTAAAACCTGAATCCGAATGGACAAATGAAGAGAATAATCTAGCTAGTTTCAATAAAAAGACACTTAATGCCATCTATGAATGGGTTGACATGCATATGTTTAAACTCATTCAAAATATTCCCACTGCAAAAGATGCTTGGGATACTTTACAATGTTTTTGTGAAGGAGATGGTAGTGACCGAGAAACGAAGCTTAGGGGTCTCACTAGTAGATTTGAAAGATTAAGAATGGGTGAAAATGAATATATTTCTTCATATTTTGAAAAGTTCATTGATATTTCAAATGAGTGTCAAGTATTAGGAGAACCTTTTACTAACAAAAAATATGTTTCAAAAGCTATTCGTACTCTTCCCGAACGTTTTAATATTACAGTTTCTGACATTGAAGAGGCCCATAATCTTTCAACTATGAATATTAATTCCTTGATGAGCATTTTGAAAAATTTTGAATTAAATATTAATGAGCAAATCGAAGCTTAAAAAGGCAAGATTATTGACTTAAAAGTTTAATCTTTGGACACTGTAGTGGATGATGAATATGAAGCCTTCGAGGAATTAGACGAGAATACTAGTGTAGCTTTACTTGCTAAGAAATATAATTCCATGCTTAAAAGTTTAACAATGTGCCTGTTAAAGCTAAGGATCAACAATCTAAATTGCATAGTTTTGTGCCCAAGAGAGCCATTCCTTCGAACAAAAGAGACACATGACTAAGGAGAGCATCCTCAGAGAAGTCCAGAGTGCTTTGCTTGGAACTCTTCCAACAAACGGCACCTCCATTTAGCATAAACACAAATCCAGACTGCGATCTAAAGTCATCTTTGTCAGTTTGGAAGCTAGCATCTGTGTAACCCTTTACAACAAGATCATCTTCCATTCCTCCAAATACCAAGAATACATCCTTAGTTCTTCTCAAGTACTTAAGGATATTCTTGACTGCTATACAATGGTTCTCACCAGGATCAGACTAGTATCTACTCGTCATGCTCTGAGCATATGAGACATGAGGTCTAGTACATAGCATGGCATACATGATAGACCCAATTGCCAAAGCATATGGAATATCATTCATTCTCTTTCGCTCATCATTTGTCTTAGGACAATGAGTCTTGCTAAGAGTAATGCCATGTCCCATTGGCAAGTTCCCTCTCTTAGAATTTTCCATGCGGAATCTTCTAAGGACCTTGTCAATGTATGTACTTTGACTTAAACCAATCATCCTTCTTGATCTATCTCTATAGATCTTGATACCAAGGATATAAGCCGCTTCACCCATATCTTTCATTGAGAAACATTTTCCTAACCAGGACTTGACAGTCTCAAGCGCAGGAACATTGTTTCCAATGAGTAAGATGTCATCGACATATAACACCAGAAATAGTACTATGCTCCCACTTATTTTCTTGTATACACAAGGCTCATCTTCGTATTTTGATGAAGCAAAGCTCTTTGACTGATTCATCAAAACGTAGATTCGAACTCCACGAAGCTTGCTTTAATCCGTAAATGGATCTCTGCAACTTACATACCTTATTAGAATTCTTTGGATCGACAAACCCTTCAGGCTGCATCATGTATACATACTCAAGTAGGTTTCCATTAAGAAACGCTGTTTTGACATCCATTTGCCATATTTCATAGTCATAATATGCGGCTATGGCAATTAAGATTCTAATAGACTTAAGCATTGCTACAGGTGAAAAGGTTTCATCATAGTCAACACCATGAAATTGCCTATACCCCTTAGCAACAAGCCTAGCCTTATAAGTATGTACCTTCCCATCCATGTCGGTTTTCTTCTTGAAAACCCATTTGCACCCTATGGTTTTTACACCTTTAGGAGGATCAATCAAGTTCCAAACTTGATTATCATACATGGATTTGATCTCGGATTCCATGGCTCCTAGCCACTTGTCCGAATCAGGAGTGGACATCGCTTGATAGGAAGTAGGTTCATCATTCTCAATGATTTCTACTTCATTACTTTCCGTCATGAGAAATCCATATCTCTCAGGTTCGGATCATACTCTATCCAATATGCGAAGAACTCCTGTATCTTGAACCGGTTCCACAACTCCTTGTGAAATTGGTTCCGTCTCTACTATTGGTTCCTTATCATTTTCGGGTTCTTGAATTTCTTCAAGATCAATTTTACTCCCAATAGTTTCTTTAGAGAGAAACTCTTTCTCTAGAAAGACAGCATGTCAAGCAACAAACACTTTGTTCTCGGATCGGTTGTAAAAGTGATATCCTTTCGTTTCCTTAGGATAACCAACGAAAATACGTTTATCGGATATGGGTGCAAGCTTATTTTCAGAAACTAATTTCTTTACATAAGCTTCACATCCCCAAATCTTCATGAAAGATAAAATAGGTTTTCTTCCATGCCACATCTCATGTGGGGTCTTAGGAGCTGATTTAGTAGGGACCATGTTAAGCGTGAAAGCAGCAGTCTCTAGTACATGTCCCCAAAAAGAAATAGGAAGGTTAACTTGACTCATCATCGATCGAACCATATCCAATAGAGTTCGATTCCTCCTCTCGGACACACCATGCCATTGTGGTGTTTCGGGTGGAGTAAGTTCTGAAATGATTCCACAACTTTTAAGATGATCGTCAAATTCTTGGCTTAAATATTCACCACCTCGATCGGATCGAAGTGCTTTAATAGTTTTGCCAAGTTGATTTTTTACTTCATTTTGAAATATTTTAAATATCTAAAATGCTTCACTTTTGTACTTCATTAGATAGACATAGCCATATCTAGATAAGTCATCAGTGAATGTTATGAAGTACTGAAATCCTTCCCTAGCAATGCTATTCATTGGTCCACATACATCAGTATGTACAAGAGCTAACAAATCACTAGCCCTTTCACTACTCTTAGTAAAAGGTGCCATAGTCATCTTGCCCAATAAACAAGATTCGCAAACATCATATGATTCATAATCATGTGAGTCTAAATATCCATCTTTATGGAGTTTAGAAACGCGTTTCTCATTTATGTGACCAAGACGGCAGTGCCATATATATGTGTTGTTCACATTATTTGGTTTAGATTTCTTATTTATATGATAGACATTTTCAACATTATTTTCAACATCAAGGACATAAAGGCCATTAAATGAATTTGCAATACAATAAGCATATCTTTCAAATAAATGGAAAATTTCTTATTCTTAATAAGAAAACTATATCCTTCATTATCCAAACACGAAATTGAAATAATGTTTCTACTCAAATCTGGAACATAATAACAATTATTCAAAACTAGTATTAGTCCGCTAGGTAAAGTGACTTCATAAGTCCCTACGGCTAATGCAGCAACTCTTGATCCATTTCCCACACGTAGGTCTACTTCACCTTCTTTGAGCAACCTTCTATTCTTTAGTCCCTGCACATTTAAACAAATGTGAGATCCACATCCGGTATCCAATACCCAAGAACTAGAAGTAGAAAGTAAAATATCTATCACATAGATACTTGAAGTCATGGCAATCTCATTAATTGCCCTTCTTCTTCAGTCCTTCCTGATAAGCTTTGCAGTTACTGTAAGTACCCCAATCTGGATCACACCCTTTCAAACACACGTGAAACACCGCAGACTCATCAACGCAGTCCCGACGACCTTTGGCACTCAAAACCCTCTCAAAACCCCCAGCCAAACCAAGGGAGGAGCCTTTCTGGGATAAAAAGGGACAAAAGGACCTTTTGGGAATTTTCAGGAAATTGGAAAAGCAATAATGGTCCGTACGAACCTCTTTGCTTTAATAATTACTGAATCCTCTTAAAGTCCACAATATTCCCTCAAATCCCGGGGAAAATGATTACCTCCCTGCAGAGTTGGTCCGTACGGACCTCTTTGCATGTCAAGATGGTCCGTACGGACCTTATTGCTCAGGGGACATCATAATTGCAAATATTCCTCCATCATCACAGATTCCCTCAAATCGAGGAAAACCAAAAGTCTGGATTACCAGGGAGGTCCGTACGGACCTCTTTGCACCAAATCTGGCACTATAAATAGAGGGCTCCCCCTCCTCATTTTCACACACCTCCCACTTCTCTCTTCCTCCCTAGGCCTTCTGGCTTCCCCTCTAAATCCTTCCGAGGCATTCCCGGCCCCTTTCGGATCCTTCCGAGGCCTTCCGAGCCCCCTCGTGGTGCTCCGAAGCCTCTCCGAGCGCTCCCGAGACGCTCCCGCGCTGCCCCGAGACGCTCCCGCGCTGCCCCGAGGCACTCTCGAGGTACTCTGAGGCCCCTCGTGGTACTTCGAGGCCTTGCCTGGTCTTTCCACGGTGTCCCGGCTCTTTCCGAGTCAAACCGACGATCCCAAACCATGCCGAAACTCTGCCCGAGTGACTCCTGCCACCACAACGCACGCCGAACCTCTGCCCGAGTGATCCCGACGATCCCCACGCACGCCGAACCTCTGCCCGAACGCAGCCTGCAACATCAACTCACGCCGAAACTCTGTCCGCAGACAACCGACATCTCCCGAAGCAATCCCGATCCGTACCGGAACGCTACTCCGACCTCAAACACTATTCCCCAGCGGAAGACAGACGCGAACCAACATTGGTAAGGCTTCCTTCCTACACTATTTCAATACATTTCCATACATAGCATACAATGTAGACATCCGATACAGCATGCATTTTTAAAAGCACACACATACACACACAACATTTAAAGGATATTAGGGGTATCCGAAAGACTCATTTTACGAGGCGACTCGGGTGAGCTCTAATATTCTAATATTCTCTTCCCGAGGAGTCATCTGACCTCCGAACTCAAAATCTCATCACACAAAAACAGTTTAAAATTATCTTTAAACTGATGCCCTTTTTCAATGTTTTGGGCTTAATAAAAACGGCGTGGCGACTCTACAAATGCGAAAACAAAACGGCGAGACACCGCTCCAACGCGAAAGATGCCAGATGCCGGGGCGCGAGCCTCTCGGATCCGGGCTATTTCAGTTGGCGACTCTGCTGGGGAAATTTTGTTTTAAAAACTTTTAAACAAAACAAAAGATTTTTAAAACGATGATGAGGGTCAAACTTTCATTTTACCCCTTCCTTTAACTGTTGTGTGTGTGTGCACGTGCTTCGTTTTTATTTTACAAAAAAAAAAATACAAAAAAATGCATCAATATACATCTGTGCATACATTTAAAATTCTTCAAAAACTTCTGTTTTACTCAGAAAAAGAATTTTAGAGACCGCACACTACTCGCACTGCTGCCTCGGTTACACCGCACACTACTCGCACTGCTGCCTCGGTTACACCGCACGCTACGCGCACTGCTGCCTCGGATACACTGCACACTACAACCCTCAACCCGGAGTGGTCTCAGTTGCAGTCCGTTTGGTCTTCCTAGGCCTCTTGGACGCGCACGGGATCATTCCAAACATCCCATCCTAGCCAAGCGTCAACCCTGCACGTTTGAGTCTTGAGTCACACTCTGTCCAGACTCGGTTGGTTTTTACCCAGTCCGTGTCATACAGCCTGGATACATATACCATGCCGGCCATTTTTCTGAGTCAAGGCTCGGTACTCAAGATCCCTTGCGCAAGCAAAGCGATGAAAGGTCATGCTAAAATCTTGACCTGATCTTGATTTTCGAAGCTACACCCAGACGATGTTCCGTCCCGGATATACATCCATGCTCACATGACACCATGTCATCACGCCTTTGATACGTCAGCCATGACAATATGACCCAGCCAACGCCTAACGTCACAGATCCCTTGCGCAAGTAAGGTAAAGAGAGGTCATGCCGAACTCTTGACCTGATCTTGACTTAGTGGCCGGCTTGGTTCACTATTCACATGGCTAACGCATCAAAACGAACATGACAGGCTTGGTCCTTAGGTTCGATTTTTCTTTTAGGCCGGTGGAAACCGCTTGCACTATAGGACCCTCGCCTGGGGCTGTCCACCCTGGGATGTTGAAATACAGGTGCAAAACGAGGGGCTTATAGCCGCACAGATGGTCTCCACTGACCCAGGATCTAGCATAGTTGCGAAAAACAAGAGCAATCTTTTCCAACCTACCTAGGATTCTGAGAAAGCATGTTTTAAGTAAATTAAAACAACAAAAAAAAAATCATAAATAAAAGAAACGGAAACCGCATGCCACGTGAGCTTTCCCCCTTTTATCCCGAGAGGCCATTCCTGTGTCTAAACCTTGCCCGTCACCCCCTCCAGCGAACCGAGAGTGGTTGAGAATACCCGGGAGCCGCCTTTTCAGTATGTCCCGAGGTCACAAGGTCCGATAGCCCTTCCAGCTCAACGGTCCGCACCGTCCGCTACTCCCCATGACGGATCAACGTATAACAATGAGGGAAACGGAACCCCACCACTAAGGAACCTCCAGGACAATGGAGGAGGTGCCGCGAGCCTTCGAAACCATCAAGAAGCGCCAAGAAGAGCAGCAAGCTCGGATCGTAGACACCTTGCGTCTTCGAGGAACCGTTGCAGTTCCCCAACCCGACGGAACCTCTGTTCTCATAGAGGACGAAGACATACCGGCTCCCGGTTTCTCAAAGCTATCAAGCAAGTTCCGCCTCCGCCAAGCTACGAGATCCCAAGCAACGCAAGGCGGCTCTCGCTCAAAGCTCCCTCGTGCATCGGGCCAAGCGCTCCGACTCGCCCGCCTCAACACGTCGCTTCCCGGCTCCGCATATCAAGCTCAGTCATCGGCAAAGACACATACGTGCTCGCTCCGTCAGATCCCAATGCATCTCGGTATCCCCCAGGATTCAATCCTTTGCCTCTATACGAGCCTCGTAACCATAACCAAAAGTCCCCATGCCTACCAGGGACATGCATCCCGAGCGGATATCCCGACATCTCAAGTTTACCACCTGCTAGCCTGCCAATTGGGGCTAACGAATCATTTCCCCAGTTCCCAAACACAACCCTTAGCGGACCTGGCACTCACGCCCTCAACTTCAACACCCCAGGGTATGGGTTGGTATACACTCAACTACCTCCCCAAGACTCCCGAATGGCAATTCCATCACCCAATCCACCTCCATCTTCGGTTTCCGTCCCCGAAAATGGTAACCCACCTCGTATAGCCGATCCCCACATGGCCCGGCCGATTGAACAAATGAAAGACATGCAAGGCAAGCTAGCTAGTTCTCGGAAGGACTCCCTCCCGCCTACCGATCCGAACAAAGTGGTCCCTCTCCCTCCAAAGTTCGGGATGCCGGAAATGGAAAAGTTTGACGGGACGTAATGCCCAAAAACCCACATCGACACCTACGTCCCGGGTATGAGAGCCAAAGGGGCAACCCCTCAACAGATGGCGCATCATTTTCAAAGCATTCCCTCAAATCCACAAAGCACAAAGGTGGTTCCTCAATGTGAAGGCGTAAAACCGCTCCACATGGGATCGATCGGTGAAATCTTCCTGGAGAAGTACCGCGCCAACCTTGAATGGGAGACAAACCGCCATGACCTCGCAAGCCACCGAACAAAAGGATGACGAACCGGTGGGCGAGTTCTACAAAAGATGGAACCGGAAGCTAAGCGAGATAATGGATCCACTTTCCAAAGAAGAGCGAGATGGACATTTTCCATTCCCGCCTCAAGCCATCTTTGAGGACCTTGATCGCCCACCATTTCTATCCGGATCTCCGTGCCATGGTCAACGCCGGACAAAGTTTGAAAAGACTCGAGTCTTCAAAAGGCAAAAGCAACCCCCGCCTCATCTTACCGCTATCGAACAAACCCTGCAACTTCAACTCCCGCCCGACCAAAGGAAAGGAAGCAAATGAACAATGCACTACATTCGTAACGGAGCTCAAGTAAACCGCGATCAAGCAGCCCCAAAGAATAACAATCCCCTCGCTTCCCACGCCCAAAGATTTAGATAACCTGGAGATGCCCTTGGGTCAAGTATTTGAAGCTTTGGTGAAACGAAATCTTCTCAAGCCACTCGAGAATTTCCAACCGAAGACTCCCAAACCCAACATGGATATGAGCAAGCACTGCGCCTTCCACAACTACCCCGGCCACACCACCGACAATTGCTTCGTGCTCAAGCAGGTGGTCCAGGGGCTCATTGAGGAGGGAAAATTGGAACGCCCTCGTGGTCCCAATACCATCGGAAATCCATTCCCCCGGAATGACAGGGTAAACTCAATAGCCTTTGACGAAACTCCAAGCGAGAGCACTCCCGCAATTTCCGAAACCGTCAAGATGTCCGTCCCGCTACGACCGGGAGCGTGAAACCAGAGTCAAGAGATCTCGTGACCGGGAATTCCGACAAGAACGCCCAAGGGCAACTGTCTCCCTACGATCTTTGCCCCAGCCAAGGCATACAAATGGATGGATCGAACGTTCCCCAGAAGAGACTGAGTCAAACGGTAGCACGGGAAGCGGCTTAGCCTTCACAGACGATGACTTGCCAATATGTGAGAATCGGCACAACGAAGCTCTCCTCATCCTCATAAAAATAGAGATGTTCTTCCTCCCGAACGTCTTGATTGATAACGGCTCCGCAGTCAACATCATCGCTTTGAGCACACTAAAACGACTCCGCATCGACCGTTCTCTGATAAGGCCTTCACCTCGGGTAATCCGAGCCTACGATTCCACTGCACGACCAATCGTAGGAGTCATCAATCTGAGAATCCAATTCGACGTACAACTGGAGTCGGTAGAGTTCCAAGTCGTGGAAATCAAACCAACCTTCTCTGCTTTGTTGGGACGACCTTGGATACATCAGATGAAAGCAGTATCATCTACTCTTCACCAATGCGTGAAATTCATCAATGCCAATGGAGCTATCGAAGTGATCCGCGGAAGCAGTGCAATGGCAAGTGCTTGGCCAGCAAGCTATGACCCAGAGGAAGGTCCCGACATGACCGAGTACTCTTCCCCAGATAATTCTCCTACCCTGTCCCGCTACGAAGTGGATCCTTACATCCACGCTCTAAGCCGCGACGAACTGGAAATCGAAGAACTCATGGGTCAGGATGACAACTCTGATTTATGCGACTGTGAAGAATGCTTGAGAGAGGATCAAGAGATGGATGCCCTAATGGAGATTGATCGAGGAGTAGACCCTTACTTTGCCAAAAACCCTCTTGCAAACTGGCTCATCACCGATCCCCCGGTACAAGACAACCCTCTAGCCGACACTCTCGGATCTTACGGGGACAGCCATCACAGCTTAGTTCAATTCAACATTCCTAGTCGACCTGGATGAACAAGTGGCACAACCTCCTCCAAGGCTTAATCGGGGAAGGAGATATAACATGCCCGCCGAATCGACATTGTAAACGTCGTCCAAGCAAAGATCCCGGATAAAGAGGCGATTCTATGAAAGTGATCAACATCGGCAAGAATCAACTCGACCGCGAATGCTTCGCCCTCTTAGAAGTAGCCCTCGCGACTTCTATCATCAAAAACCCCCAAGGACCGGTGGCAACACTAATGGAGGGACATCATCAGGAGCAGCCAAAAACCTCCGCGATCCGGTTTGAAATCGAACCGCATGCAAGCTACTTTCCGGGACTCATGCCAAGGGAAGATTGGCCACCCGAACCAGCACCACTCCCTCTAGAGCTACAGCCATCCGAGAGTAATGAAGCCTGGTCCAATCCCTCATCGCCTATAGTCTAGCTTCGAGTCTTGTTGTCTGTCTATTCACATCTTTTGAGTCTTTTGACGGCTTTATGCCCGACGATTGTGAATCTTTGATCAACAATGTACAGTCTTCACGCTTTCAATAAAAGGTCCGACCTTCCTAAAAAATCATTTCATTGCATCTTTAACAAATGATGATATTAACTAATCAAAGCAGTCAATAACTATTCATCTATACAAAAGACAAACACATTAATTAAATAAATGCATCAAGCAAACATTTAAGCATGTTGTCAAACGAGAGAAAAACCGGGCCCAAGCTGCCGAGAAGGTTTTAATCACAACGATTTGCAAGATTGCTGAAGAGCCAAAGAGACGCAAGTCCGACGCCATTTCCAGCACACACCAGATTTTCCAATACCTCAAGAGCGGGGAAACCACCTTCATGAACAAGGAAGACCCACACACAGGAGGGGTCAAAACCAAGAGCATCATGGCCCTAAAATGCCTCGCCTCTCACTTCGTCATCCTCGGGGACATGCTATACAAGAAACGCTACCATGGGCCACTCCTACGCTGCATCAGCCAAGAAGAAGCAAACAAGTTCATGAACGAAGTCCACAATGGGGCTTGCGGTCCCCACATGAACGCCAGAGCCCTGATGCAAATCATTCTCAGGATGGGCTACTACTGGATCTCCATGGAGGCAGATTGTATCCACTTTGTCCGAAGCTGCGACAAGTGCCAACGGTTCTCCAACCTCAATCATCTACCTCCTCATGATCTCTACTGCATGACTACACCTTGGCCATTTGCCACTTGGGGAATTGACGTCATCGGGAAAATCGCTTTGCCAGGCAGCAACGGCCACGAGTTCATCTTAGTAGCCATCGACTACTTCACCAAATGGGTCGAAGCCAAGTCCTACAAAGTACTCACCTCCAAGAAGGTCGCGCATTTCCTCAAGGAAAACATCATCTGCCGATACGGCATCCCAAATGAGGTCATATCAGACAATGGTTCACACTTCGAAGGGGAATTCGACAGACTGCTGGCTGAATTCAAGATCACACGCCACAAATCTTCTCCCTACCGGCCACAAACAAACGGCGCCGTGGAAGCAGCAAACAAAACCCTCGAACGGATCATCCGAAAAATGACCACCCGAGGACGAGATTGGCCCGAGAAGCTGCACCTTGCACTTTGGGGCTACCGCACATCAGTCAGAACAGCCACGGGAGAAACCCCATTTGCCCTGACATACGGGATGGAAGCGGCCCTTCCCATCGAGCCGGAAATTCCCTCACTCCGAGTCTTGCTTTGGAAAATGATATCAACGAAGTTGAATGGCTCCGAAGCCGACATGACGAATTGGCTCTGCTAGACGAGCGACGACTAAAGGCCATGGAACACGTCCGAGCCTATCAAAGCAGGATGGCGCTTTCGACAAGAAAGTCAAATCCCGAGACATCAGGGAAGGTGACCTTGTACTCAAAGAAAAGCCTCCCACGCGAACCAACCCACTGGGAAAATGGGAACCCACATGGATCGGCCCTTTCGTGGTTCAAAAGATCTTCTCCGGAGGTGCCATGAAGCCGACGGACCTAGACGGCAATCCCTTCATGAATCCAAATCAACGGAAGCAAACTTCGCAGATACTTCGCCCGAAGAAGAACAAGTGTGCATCTCTTGGCACTCCATGTAGTGTCGAACTACGCAGACACTGAGCCCTCTAGTCAGGGAATGTAGGCAACCTTAATTGGTCCGGTCTAAAAATACACAAAAAGTCAAAAGTTTGAATGTCAATCAAGACCTCCATCAAGCTACGCACTTTTCAAGAACACGCCCCAACAGTCACCTTGACCAAGTCAAACGACGGCGGCAACATCAAAGGACATCCGAGGGTCACTCGGCATCAAACGATCGACTCATGTATGCGCTTCCAAGCCGGGGGCTTGTCTTCGCCCTCACGCGCTTCAATAAAAAAAGAGCTCTAGCAAGGGCTCACAAAAAAGAGCTCGAGCAAGGGCTCACAAAAAAAATAATAAAAGTAAAAAAAGAGAGCTCGAGCAAGGGCTCACAAAAAAAAAAAAGCTCAAGCAGAAGCTGCAAAAAAAAAGAGGTCAAGAGCCCGACGCCAACAAGAGGCAAGGAAGCTGCAAAAAAGACCGGCAAAACGACTTGTCGAGAGATCACTCGACCTCTCGGCCAAGCACAAAGCCTAAACAAAGGTATTGCCGTCATGGCCCAGGCCTGCTTCAGTCCGCAAATGCAACAGAAAAGTCCAAGGACGGACGCCGACAAAGTGCACAACAAAAGCAAAGGCAAACAAGAGATCTTGCGTCTCGACAAAGCTTTAAAAGTAAATCACAAATCACTAACGGTTACAACATTTCTTGATGAGTTCAAGCACGGTCTACTCTCAAGTTCACAACATGCTAAAAGACAGCTTAATACATTTAACTAATAATGTGTTTGCAATGCAATGAATGGATACCTAGGAGGTCATTCTGCGCCATCTCGCGCTTGTCCCTCGCCATTCTTTCCTTTCTTCCCTCGTCCCCGGCGAGTCTTCTTTCGCTCCACGTGAACCAACTCTGCGTCTCTCGGTCAGAGATCGTGGGTCCTCCCCGTAGAGTCAAACAATCCAGTAGCTCTCGGGGCTTCATTCGCCCGTGCTTCGGCTCGGATCTCCTCCCTGCCGAGTCGTAAAGAGGACCTCTCCTGTCGGTCGGTTAACCCTAGTCTCGTAGTCAAACAAAGTGTCTCCCGTCACATCCAAAGGGTCGGACCAGGCTTCGGCACTCCTAAGGCAATAGCTACTACGGCAACCGGGTCCCGAATCGCTACACGCCGCTCTCCAAGACCACTTGGGATCGCCCAACACGCTGCTCATACCGGGCCAGTGCGAGTCGTCAATACGACACTCTCCCGACGTCTAAGGAGTACCACGGGAGGGAAAGCGAAATACTTCCATACCCTCGTAAAATACAAGAAGGCACCTGAAGTCGCCATACAAAGAGGAACTACCTCCGCAGTAGCAAGGTCATCCAAGCCCAACAAAGGCTCTGCTTCATCCCAAACCTTGCCGGGAAACAAGCGACGGAATATAGAAGAAGGACCAAGACAAACCGGAACTCGATAACGTAGGACCCTTCCCGCAAGATCCTCCTAGTCTCAATCCTCCAGTGCGGAACCCACCGGTGGATCTCGATGCGTACCAAGCCGTGCCATCCATCTCTCCCAAGCGGATGATCCATATCTAACACAAGAGGTCGGCGAGCAAATGACAACGGGCTAAACGACGTCGGAGCCTCGGGCATGGCCTGAAGTCTCTCTCGCAGCCACAAGGTGAGCAAAGCGGGGCTTCCCCCTCTCATGAACCGATCCCCAGTCGCCAGACGATCGATACCATGAAGAGTCTCCCCCAGCACCAACGGGACAATATCCTCTCCAGCTCTGCAGTGCCCTACCACATCTAGCAAAGCGCCATCGCAAATGCCAAGGGAGCTGACCAGGAAAAGCGTCGCCATCACGCACAAGGCAAATGCGTCCCAAGAGACATCACTCTCATCATCAGCCATGAACCGCTCCGGCAGCTCAGAAATGTCGATATGACCCGAATCAAGGATCATGCCCTGCACTTCTTCCAACGAAGTACGAAGAAAGCCTGCAAGCTTCACGCTCACCGCAGCACCACCAATCAAAGGAAGCGAGATGGCCTCCACCTCCGGTCCCCCCATCAAAGCCCGAAAATCCTCAAAAGTGGGCACCATTTCCCCAGCAAACAGTACAACAACCACTGTCCTCAGCAGGACCTTGCTCCAAACTGCCCAAACACTGGCCAAAGCCATTCCCGGCAAACATACACTACCCACAAACGCACTCTCAGCTCACGTGGCATGCACAAAATAAAAAAAAATATACTAGCAACAATTTCTAGGACAAATCCCGGGAATCACAAAAATGACATTACATCTTAAAATAAAATGCTGTTTGCCGTGCAAATATGAGTGTTTTATTACAGGAATATCAAATGTCTGTTGCTAAAAAAAAAAAAAGAGAAGATATGGAAAGAGGGAAAGCAAATGGACCCTAATCCGACTCTTCAGCATCATCATCATCCTCGCCGAGGTCCTCCAGAGAAAAGTCGGGCATCCCTGTGAACTCGCCCGCCACATCCTCGTCATCAGAGTACCGAGCCCCCGCCGGAGGCTGCCACTCAAAATAATCCGAAGGATCAAATCCGACGAAAGGATCGAAGAAAGAAGGCTCTGAGGATCCCTCACCCTGTGCATCCTGAGGAGGGAAGAACTGATAAAAGGGCTGCTGCCTCGGAGCTCCCGAAGATGTCCCGGCATCCATGCTATGCCGCCCCCTCGAAGGTCCCTCCTGCTGCGGCTCCGGCTCGGCTCTCGGCGGAGGAACGTCTACAGAATGCCTCGAAGGCATAGGCTGGTACGCCGGCACGCGTCGCGAAGACCGGCAAGATATCTTCGACGCCATCTTCTTCGCAAACGACCTCATCGCCACATAACGGCGAGTCAGCATATCATAGGCTCTCCCCGGGACCTGCACCAACAAGCAGCCAAGGAAACGCTCAGCAATACAGTTATACTCAACAACAAAAAGAGAAAAATGCAGAAAAGATGCCAAGATGGAAAAGAGTCAGCACACTCACCGATCTATCGGGATCCACTCTCAGTATGCGGCAGAGCTCGCTCAGAACGGGTACATGACACCCTCCTCCTCGATCCGTCCCCGGACATACGTGAAATCCGGCCCGGCATCGGAACCTCTCGGGAGCTGCGGGCCAGCCTCTCTCTCCTCGCCGATTACTGCGGCGTCCTCAGCTTCCTCCTCACGAAGGCCCCGTACCCCTCTCCATACAAAATGAACTCCTCGGCGCCGACACCGCCAAGGTACCTCTCGAAATCAAGCACATCCATGTCCCGAAATCAAGCATCCCAAAGGGAGGGTCCCTCGGAGCCACGGGAAGCACACGTGGGCCATGCTGCCAGAAGACCCGCTCCCCCAGGTACATGACGTCGCAGGTCAAGCCCCGCAGCATCTTCCGCTGCGCTGTCACCTCGGGAGCCCCCTCAAACTCATCCCCCTCATACCGAGCCCACGGGAACAAAATGAACCCCTCCGGGCTACCCCTCTCCAGACGCTCCTGCACATCCCCGTAGGCGATGGTGAGCTTCCCCTGCTGGTCCTCCTCTTCCTCGTCGTACGAGCCCAGCCCAGCATAGCAGGGTACGCAGAATGCCCCAGGATCTCTATCCCACGAGAAACACTGAAAAACCTCATAAAACCACACCTGTGACAAAAACAGAGAAGGCTCAGTGCAAAAGAAAATGGAGAAACGACAAGTTGCTAAATCAAAAACAGCAATAAACTCATACCTCCAAAGCGAAGTCAAAACAGGCCAATGAACTGGCCACACCCCGGCTAAACCGGTCCAAAGAAAAATAGAGCTCGGCCAAGCCCGCCTCGCCCCAAGCAATATCACAGACCCTATCCAGATCAATCAAGCTCTCCAACAGAGCAAAGGGAGCCGCAGTCGCATGGTTCGAGAACAAGGTCTCGGAAAGTGCATACCACAAAAAGGAGCGCGCCAGCTGCTCCGCCGTCACCTGGCCGGTACCCCGGACATAGGCCCCAATACTGGCCGTGATCCTCAGCTCCACATCACTATACAGCATCCCCAGGCCCCTGCGAGGACGAGGCTCAAAGCCCAGCAGCTCGGTCAACACAACATCGGAGATCATATCTCTCCACCGCACTGGCCCTCCTTTGAAGGAAAGCCCAGTGATCGCAGCAAAGTCGGTCGGCGTCACCGTCACCTCTCCCCAGCTCAGATGGAAGGTGTGGGTGGTATCCCACCAATACTCGGAAAGGCCAAGGAAGACGCTCTTGTTCTTCCTCGTATCAGAAACTCCGGCCAGGTTCTCGACGAACACCCCAGTGCCGAAGCATAGACCAGCCTCCTGGGACTCGGCCTACCATCCACGGAAATATCAGGCATCCGCTGCCACAGCTCAACAACAGCCTCGAGCGATCCCCGAGTCTTCATCCTCTTGGCCTTCCCGGCCATAAGCCCCGCCTCCTGCAGGTAAACACAGCAAAGGTACGTCAATCACAGTACTTAATATAAAACAAAAGGCACAAAAGTCCGTCCCAACACGGAAAGCCATGAAAAATAACCCGTCACAAAACACGGCACACATTGCACATATTTTTCACATATATCCCGTCACAAAACACGGCACACATTGCACATAATTTTCACATACATATAATTTTTCCCATGCAGTCCGTCACAAAAACACGGCACACACTGTACACATTTTCTCAAAAGAGGGATTAAGCCCTACACGACACATTTTCAAAAAAAAAAAAAAAGGTCCGTCCCAACACGGCAAAAGCACATATAACCCGTCACAAAAACACGGCACATATTGCACATATTTTCCCCACAAAGTCCGTCACCCAAAAACATGGCACACACGGCACGACACATATGCATAACACATTTTTCAAAAAATCCGTCCCTACACGGCACACACTTTCAGACAAAACCCGTCACAAAACACGGCACATGTCACATTTTTTCACAAAAATTGTCACTACACGACAAACTTTTCTCATAATGTACATACATAAATAGCATACGGTACAAAACACCAAAGCATGCATTTCATTAGAGAGGCACTTTATTTTCACAAATAAAAGCTAATTTACACATTTCTGCACAAAATACACATACCCACAATTTTTACATGTCCATTTTCAACAATTCATCAAGAATTTCACAAAAAAGGCATAAAAAATAACAAAAAAAAAAAAAAATGCGAAAAACTAAAACCTAGTTCTAGCATTCAAAAATTCGAGCAGGGAATCAAAATGGAACGGATTTCTTACCTCCCCGACGTTCCTAGAACGACGATTGTGCACCTCCGGATTCGGATACAAGACATCCGGGTTCTTCGAAGATGGAACGAACGAGATCCAATTTCTTTGAAGCTCCATCTGTTGCTCGACCACCTCTTGACTGCGTTGACGACGACTCCTTCGAGATCCTTCCGCCATGGCAAGCAATTCAAGCAAAAAATGGAGGATTTTGGTTAACAATGGAGGATTTTCTCTCTTTCTCTCTCTCTGGTTCACGCACGGAAGAAGAAGGAATGGGGAAGGGCTCGGCATTTAAACCTGGTCAAAACCTGGGAACTGTAAAAAACCAAGGTGGTCCGTACGGACCTCTTTGCAACCAGGTTGGTCCGTACGGACCTCTTTGCAAGGGGTGACCAAATTACTTTCCTGCCCTTATAATCTTTGCCCCTGGCTGTCCTAAGGCCTTTTCCAGCAAATCCAAGTGCAGAATGGTCCCTAACCCTTCAATTCAATCCCCGGCAGTCAGCGTAAGCCCGAGCCTCGCCCACTTCAACGGCAATTCAACCACCGGCAGTCAGCGTAAGCCCGAGCCTCGCCCACTTCAACGGCAATTCAACCACCGGCCGTCAGTGTAAGACCGGTCCTCGCCCACTTCAACGGCAATTCAACCACCGGTCGTCAGTGTAAGACCGGTCCTCGCCCACTCCAACGGCAATTCAACCACCAGCCGTCAACGTAAGACCGGTCCTCGCCCACTCCAACGGCAATTCAATCCCCGGCCGTCAATGTAAGACCGGTCCTCGCCCACTCCAACGGCAATTCAATCCCCGGCCGTCAACGTAAGACCGGTCCTCGCCCACTTCAACGGCAATTCAATCCCCGGCCGTCAACGTAAGACCGATCCTCGCCCACTCAACGGCGACGCAAGAAGGAGCCAACACCTCCCAGTACGAATATCAAGGCACGAGACGCCTCCAAAACGCCCAACGGCAATTCAACCACCGGCCGTCAGCGTAAGACCGGTCCTCGCCCACTCAACGGCGTCTCAAGAAGGAGCCAACACCTCCCAGTACGAATATCAAGGCACGAGACGCCTCCAAAACGCCCGACGGCAATTCAAGAAGGAGCCAACACCTCCCAGCACGAATATCAAGGCACAAGACGCCTCCAAACGCTCAACGACAACTCAACCACTGGCCCTCAAAAGAGGTCCGAAGTCATCTTCCCAACAGAAAAGGGCCCCTACAGGGTCATGCATCCCCAGCAATTCAAGCACCGGCAGTCAGTGTAAGCCCGAACCTAGCCCACTTCAACGGCAACGCAAGCACCGGCCATCAAAGTAAGCCCGAGCTCCTCCCCCAACAAGTCAAAGGGAAGTCATACAAGACTGCAAATCCCCAGCACCGACCATCATTCTTGCCCACTCAAACGGCAAAACAAGCACAAGAAGGAGCCAACACCTCCGAGTACAAATCCCAAGGCACGAAACGCCTCCAAAATGCCAAATGGTGAAGCAATCACCAGCCAGCATCCTTGCCCACTCATCGACAACACAAGCACCGGCCATCGAAGTAAGCCCGAGCTCCTTCCCCAGCAAGTCAAAAAGGGAATCCTTGCATGCCCCCTACAAGGCCACAATAAATCCCCAACGGATGAACACCGGCAGCCATTGTAAGTCCAACCTTCTCCCCAACTGACAAAGCACGAGACAACTAAACTTCTCAAAGCTCAAGGCAGCCATGCCTCCACCACTGCCGCCAGAAGACGATTCAAAGTCCTCCCGCGTGGCACCAACCGCCGCCAGAAGACGATTCAAAGTCCTCCCGCGTGGCACCAACCGCCGCCAGAAGACGATTCAAAGTCCTCCCGCGTGGCACCAACCGCCGCCAGAAGACGATTCAAAGTCCTCCCGCGTGGCACCAACCGCCGCCAGAGGACGATTCAAAGTCCTCCCGCGTGGCACCAACCGCCGCCAGAAGACGATTCAAAGTCCTCCCGCGTGGCACCAACCGCCGCCAGAAGACGATTCAAAGTCATCCAGCGTGGCACCAACCGCCGCCAGAAGACGATTCAAAGTCCTCCCGCGTGGCACCAACCGCCGCCAGAAGACGATTCAAAGTCCTCCCGCGTGGCACCAACCGCCGCTAGAAGACGATTCAAAGTCCTCCCGCGTGGCACCAACCGCCGCCAGAAGACGATTCAAAGTCCTCCCGCGTGGCACCAACCGATTCAAAGTCCTCCCGCGTGGCACCAACCGCCGCCAGAAGACGATTCAAAGTCCTCCCGCGTGGCACCAACTGCGGCTAGAAGACGATTCAAAGTCCTCGCGCATAACATCAACTGCGGCTAGAAGACGATTCAAGTCCTCACGCATAACATCAAACCTCAGCCAGAAGATGATTCAAAGTCTTCAAACATGGCGCAACCGCAATCAGAAGACGATTCAAGTCCTCACAATTATCTCCGGCCCGGAAGGCCTTAAACCACCCGATTAGGAAAATCGTAAAATTTCCATCCTAGGACACCACCACGTCCTCACAATTGACCTCGGCGGTCACCACATCCCGGGACACCACCACGTCCTTACCATTGACCTCGGCGGTCACACAACACCTCAGGGCACCACCACGCCCGCACTCACAATTTCACGACCTCTGAATTACGACCAGGCTTGATTCCCGCTAGGGATACGTAGGAATCCTATCACAGGGTCCAGCCATCGACCCATGCGGTCACCCAGGACACCACCACGTCCTCACCACTGACCTCGGCGGTCACGCGACACTTCAGGGCACCACCACGCCCACATTCACAAAACACTCACCCCACACCCGAACTACGACCAGGCTTGATTCCCGCCAGGGATACGTAGCATACACACACAACATTTAAAGGATATTAGGGGTATCCGAAAGACTCGTTTTACGAGGCAACTCGGGTGAGCTCTAATATTCTAATATTCTCTTTCCGAGGAGTCATCTGACCTCCGAACTCAAAATCTCATCACACAAAAACAGTTTAAAATTATCTTTAAACTGATGCCCTTTTTCAATGTTTTGGGCTTAACAAAAACGGCGTGGCGACTCTACAAATGCGAAAACAAAACGGCGAGACACAGCTCCAACGCGAAAGATGCCAGATGCCGGGGCGCGAGCCTCTCGGATCCGGGCTATTTCAGTTACGCCTCCAATGCCCAGTTTCCTTGCAATGGTAGCAAACCGTATCCTTTTGAGATTTGGGTTGAGGCTTCTCAACAACGGGTGTGAGGACCCCGACCCGGAACCTACACGTGTCCCGAGCTGGAGCGTCCCCAAACTAACTACAAACTTCCTAAACTTTTAAAACTTTGATTTAACTTACAAACTTAAACATACTTAGCATAACCATTTCAAAATAACTCCACTCCTCTCCACATTGGAGTAAGAGTTGAACAACTTTGAAAGTAACAAACTGTTTTAGTTACAAAAGCTTTTGGTTATAACGTAGAAATTAAAGTTTATTTATACAAACTCCATAAAGGAATTATACCAAAATACACTTTCTACACCAACCTATACATACCCCGACAATCCCCAAAATATCACTTCCAAACTCCTATCCGCCCTTACTTGGCTGGTCCGCCTGTCTCGGGATATAAAAACATTAAAGGGAGAGGGGTGAGAATAAATATCAGCAAGCTATTATGAATGAAGCAATATGCCAAATAAAATGCAACACATAACAAGTTGCATATAACACATTGGAAAAGTTGTAAACACTTTACATTACCTCAGTTTACCTTTTCCCGTCTGAACAATAGTCGTACAACATTGGAGATAAAATCCAAATATTTAGTGAACTGCTTAAGCATTATTCACTTCTTATAAGACCCGTGTTTCAGGGAACCATATAAGATAGTAGCAACTCTGTAAGGCTTTTGGCATAATACAGATGCTATAACCCCGACCTGTGGCCACAGGAGGGGACGATCACATGTATAACATAATCTGAACACATTAGGTCACACTTTCCATAATTGATCGTATTATGCTATACCCTCAAACATCAGCTGATTAACACAATATCAAGCACATAATAGTTACTTGAATAAAATCCACAAAAGGGATAAGCAATATAGCCACATGGTAAATTATACTCATGTTCAACCAATATCATAGTGCAACATTTATTCAATACACTAAGCACAGCACAATCCATGAATATGTACTCAAGTAAGGCAGTAAGGTATCATCAACCCACCATACATAGTCAATATTCAATAATACATGGTATATATAAAGATTCAAACTAACTTTACCAAGTTGGGGTCACATTGCTTAAGTGAGCAGACAAGGCTACCAAGCGTTTTCCGAGCACTATTTAAAGTATTACCACAATTCTAATTTAACCAAATGAGATGTCTTTGCGTAGCTAAGGTATCCTACTTTAACCTAGGTTAAAAAGGATAAATTCATATCCGGGGTGAATTAGGTTCTACTACTTTATAATGGTTAGGAATCATGCCACGTGGTTGTTGGTGAAAATCAGCAAGAAAGGAAACTGGGAGAATCTGGTGACATGGGCGACCGCCCAAGCAAGGTTCAAAAGGAGGTGTAAGCTTCTATGGTGATGGGCGGCCGCTCAAGGCCCCATGGGCGACCGCCCAAGAGGGAAATTACTGAAGACCCAAAGGCTGTGGTGATGGGCGGCCGCTCAAGCCCCCATGGGCGACCGCCCAAGAAGGGTTTTCTCTGTTTGCAGCTGAACCAACATCTAAAGCCATGCTTACTCCATTTTTGTGAACCTAGAAGGGCTTACTAAACTTCATACCTCTCATACTAAATCATGTAAACCCAAAATAATATAAACCTAGATAATTTACAACTTGATTTTCCACCCATTCCACTACCACATTTCAAGTTTAACCTTCTTAATCTTACTCAACCCATTTTCTTACACTCTTGATCAACTTCCATGAACAACAACATCATTCTATGCCATTAACCAATTTCTCAATTCCAAGAAGGTTTCCAAAGCATCAAACAACCATTATAATAACAATAACAACATCAAATAATTCATAAACATTAAATGAAAGGAAAGTCATAATAACTCACCTTAGCAATACAAGATGGAACAAGGATTTTCTTAGCTTGATGTGCTCCCCTAGTTGCCCCGAACACGAAAGTACAATCGGATTGCCAAATGGAGAAGAATTGAATGCCCTAAGAACTTGGAAGGGGAGATTTTCATGAAAGAGCTTCCATGGAGATTTTGGGAGGAAGTAAGAAGAAACTGATGAGGGGAAAATGGGGAGGTCAAGGAAGGGTGAGGGAAAAAGGGGTAGGAGTATGGCCTCCCCATACTCCATTTAATTCCATCTTTCACCCAATTACAATTAAGTCCTCCCAAGTCTTAAAGATACAACTAGACCCTCTACTTCACATCTTTACACAACCCACCTTGACTACACATAACATTTTATTTATTTGCAATTATTATACTTCCCCCAAGATACTTTATTTTATTTCCCTTTTAATCCTAAGGCTTTAAATTATTTCCCAACAATCTCAACTTAACATAAGAAATCAAAGACATAAAATGAACACCTAACGTCAACAATAATATAAATAGCATATAATATGATACTAAAATAGTGCCTAGGGTTAGGGTCGTTACACTCACTCCCCCTTAAAGAAAATTCGGCCCAAATTTTAAAAGGACTTACTTGAATGCTCAAACAACCAAGGGTATTTCTCTCTCATTTCCGACTCTAGCTCCCACGTTGCTTCCTCAATGGTATGATTCTTCCATAGGATCTTCACTAGTGGAATGCTCTTAGTTCTCAATTCCTTAACTTGAAGCTCCAAGACTCTCAATGGTTCTTCAACATATGACATATTCGCTTGAATCTCATCGGGAGGAGAACTCAATATATGGGAGGGGTCATGACAATACTTTCTCAACATTGAAACATGAAACACATCATGAAGCAAAGAAAAGGATGGAGGTAACGCTAACCGATAAGCCAAATCCCCAATCTTCTCTAGAATCTCAAACGGACAACCGAACCTCGGAGCCAATTTACCCTTATTACCAAACCTTTTAATTCCCGTCCTCGAAGAGACTTTCAAAAACATGAAGTCACCCACTTGAAAAGATAAGTCCCTCCTTCTATTGTCGGTGTAGCTTTTCTGTCTACTCTGAGCTGTCTTCAATCTATCACGAATCACCTTGATCTTCTCCGTCGAATCTCTAACCAAATCCGAGCCTCAAAGCCTCGCTTCACCAACCTCGTCCCAACACATCGGAGATCTACACTTTCTACCATACAACGCCTCATACGGAGCCATCTCAATACTAGGCGATAAGCATTTGTTGTAAGCAAACTCAACTAACGGTAGATGATCTTCCCAAGACAGTTGGAAATCCATCACACAAGCCCGTATCATATCCTCAAGTATCTGAATGGTTCTCTCAGACTGACCGTCGGTTTGAGGATGAAATGTTGTACTAAAACATAACTTAGAACCCCAGGCTTCATGCAATGCTCTCCAAAATCTAGAAGTGAACCTCGGATCTCTATCGGAAACAATACTAACCGGAACCCCGTGAAGTCTAACAATCTCCTTCATATACAACTGAGCTAACTTCTCCATCGAGAACTTAGTTGACACCGGAAGAAAATGAGCCGACTTTGTCAATCTATCCACAATAACCCAAATGGCATCCATCTTCTTCGCGGTAAGAGGCAAACCCGATACAAAATCCATCGAAATCCCTTCCCATTTCCACTCCGTAATATCTAATGGTTGAAGTAGTCCCGCCGGTCTCTAATGTTTGGCCTTGATTTGTTGACAAGTTAGACACTTAGACACATAATCCGCAATCTCTCTTTTCATCCCATTCCACCAATATCCACGCTTCAAGTCTTGATACATTTTCGTACTACCCGGATGAATCGCAAACTTGGACTTATGACCATCCTCTAGAACATTCCTCTTGATCTCCGGTGATGAAGGAACACAAATTCTCCCTTGGAAGGTTAAAATTCCATCTCTATTCAACGCGAATTCCCCGGCTTTCCCATCTTGCACTTGTCCCAAAATTTTCTTCAACTCCGGATCACTTTGTTGAGCTTCCTTCAAATCTCCATACAATGTAGGAACGGCTCGCACATTCATAATTATTACTTCATTCCTCAACTCTTGGGTACTCAAAGCTGTCACATAAGCCTTTCGGCTAATCGCATCCGCCACCACATTGGCCTTCCCCGGATGATAAGAAATCACGCAATCAAAATCCTTCAAGAACTCTAACCATCTTCTTTGTCGATTATTCAACTCCTTTTGGGTAAACAAATAATTCAAGCTCTTATGGTCGGTGAAAATCTCGAATCTCGCCCCATAAAGATAATGTTTCCACTTATGCAATGCAAACACAATCACCGCCAATTCCATGTCATGAGTAGGGTAATTCTGTTCAGCCGGTGATAACTTCCTAGAGGCATACACAATCACTTTCCCATTTTACATTAGTACACATCCCAATCCCGCCTTCGAGGCATCACTATAAATGACAAAATTCTCACAACCATCCGGAAGGGTAAGAATAGGAGCCGTCGTCAACCTCTTCTTCAACTCATTGAAACTTGCTTCACACTTAGAATCCCATACAAAAGATACATCTTTCCGAGTTAACCTTGTCAACGGAGTCGCAATTCGAGAAAACCCCTCAATGAACCTTCGGTAATACCCCGCCAAACCAAGAAAGCTACGAACCTCAGTCACAGTTGAAGGTTGCTTCCAATTAACCACGACTTCGATTTTTGAAGGATCCACGGAAATTCCCGAACTCGACACGATATGCCCCAAGAAAGAAATTTGCTCAAGCCAAAACTCGCACTTGCTGAACTTGGCGTACAACTGCTTCTCACGAAGAACGGATAAGGCAATCCTCAAATGATTTTCATGCTCCTCTCGGGACTTAGAATAAACAAGGATGTCATCTATGAATACCACCACAAAGCTATCAAGATAAGGCTTGAAGATACGGTTCATCATATCCATGAATACGGCCGGAGCATTAGTCAACCCGAAAGGCAGCACAACAAACTCATAGTGACCATATCTAGTTCTGAAAGCTGTCTTTGCAATATCATCCGGTCTAATCTTCAACTGATGGTATCCGCTTATCAAATCAAGCTTAGAGTAGATAACGGAACCTTGAAGTTGGTCAAACAAATCATCTATATGCGGAAGTGTAAGTACCCAAATCTGGCTCATGCCTTCCGGTTAATTTTCCCGACATTTTCGGTAAGTTTTTCGGTAATTCCCCAGACCTTCCCAGCGTTCCGGGAGCATTCCGGAACTGTTTTTAATTAAATAAAGGCTGAAGGGAATCCTTCCTAATTAAGAAACACGTTTTTTTAATTAGGAGGGAAGCTTCTAGAATAATGCCACCTTGCATGGTTCTAGAATGCTGAGTCATTGTGGATAAGCCCGCACGGCCTCATTTGCAAAGGGCCTGCAGCCGCACGGCTTCATTAGCCTTATCCAGACTGCCTATAAATAGAGCCCTCCTCTACCCATTTTAATCATCCACAAGAAGCATAATACTCTCATAATACGAAGAAGATCCCCCAAGAAGCTGCTGGAAGTCCAAGAAGGTGAAGAAGAAGCTCAAGAAGCCATCTCCCTCCTCCTTGAAGACCCAAGAAGAACCTCTCCTCCTAGCTCCGTCCGAAGAAGCGAAGGAAACGATTGGTAACCTCGCACGCCCTAACCTTGCATTTTAATTGATATACTTGCTCATTGCATTCATATATCTTGCTTGGGACTTGGCATTTATTCATAAAGATCATATCTTTATCACCCCCTTTCCCCCTTTGCATGCATTAAGACCTCATTTGTCATAAAAATGTAGTCTTTTTCGTAAAGGTGCATCCTTTGCACCTAAAATCCCTATTTTCCAATAAAAATGTCATCTTTATGCATCATTTGCATATAAAGATCAAATCTTTTTCAATAAAAATGCATCCTTTGCATCAAAACCCCTTTTTCAATGCATCATTTGCATAAAAATCAAATCTTTATGCATCATTTGCATAAAGATCATTTCTTTAAATCAAAAAGCATCATTTGCAACCTAAAAATGTCATCTTTTCATTAAAGAGTCATTTTTTTATCATGCATTTCCCCTTTCCCCCAACCTTGGAACGGACCGGTGTAAAAGTTCTCATCTTTGCATCGTTTCTTCCATTAAAGGTTCATGATTTCTTTAGGAAAAGGATAACCTTGAACCCTATATCTCCGATTATCGCTTAAGAATGAGTATGAAGCCTCTATACGAGCTCGACCGTCTTAAAGTGTAGGATTGATGGGCTAAGGACATTCCTTCCTAAAGAACCTCATCTTTGACCCAAAAGAGAGTCATTCTCTCGATCACGCAAGTCCCGAGGGTCCCGAGGTTTAAAAATGCGATGATCATAAGTCATAAGATGAGGACGGGATCATAATCCCAAATACATAAATTCCAAGGAATCCCGAGCGACAACCAACAAATGGTTTGTACGTCCGGAAGACAACTTGGGACATTCCCCCCCTTATTTTCAAACACATGCACACAAAGAAAGCACGCAAGCAAACACGATTAATGAAATCTAGGGAGACTTGCTCCGGCAAGGCACTTTGGGTGAACGCCAAACGTTCTTCCCAAGGGGTAACTTAACCTCCGAACCCATAAAACCTTTTTTTCAAAGTTTTGAGGTAATCAAAATGGCGTGGCGACTCCGTTTTTCAAATAACTCGGATGTCTTCAAACTCGCGTGAATTCCAATAAACAAAAATTTTGGGCACACATTCACAGTTTTGCGACTCACTGGGAATCATCCCAAAGGAGAAAAGCTTTATTTTCAAAACAAAAGTCGATACTTGGTATATAGGTGGACCCCACTTACCCTTCCTGTATCACTCCCTAACCCGGGGCTTGGGATAACAAGGTGGTTTAACAATCCCACGTACCAGTATCCCTTTTTGAAAAAAAATTTTTGAAAAAAAAATACAAAAAGCTTTTCCCTTTGAGCGGGTTAGACTCCCATCGCCGATTTCATTAATCGTGTTTGCTTTCTTTACCATGCATTGCATCATTTGCATCTTGGAATCTGTGCATACTTCGAACGGGAAACAACCCGAAAAAAATAGCAAAAGGAGTGGAACCTGGAAAATTGATCCATGCAAGCCGTACGGCTAATCCTCATAGGATTCTCGACCATACGACCTCAGTGGCAATTCCACCAGAAAATCATGGTTAATCCGCAGCCCTAGCAGCCTTGGGGCTATTCAGCTCCATGACCGACCAGGGCTCCTTAAAATTTACGTGCTTATGTGTTGCATTTCTCCCCGTCCCGAAAATCATTCCTTTAAAACACATTTATGAAAATCTCTGTTTTAACTCAAAAGGAACATTTTTAGGAGACCGCACACTACGCGCACCCGATATATCCCGTACACTTTGCACGCACGTCCTTCAAACCCGAGGGTGGTTCCAGCTGCAGTCACGGACAGCCTTACGATGCTCCCGGCGCGCACGGAATCATCCCAACCTCCCCATGGCAACAAGGTGTCGACCAATGCACAGTCCGTGTCACACGTTTCAAAAATCCGTGACTTTTGGTTGGTTTTTGGTCTAGTCCGTGTCATATAGCCCAGTTGCATACCCTCGTAAAGGTCAAGCCTTAGCTCATAACGGAAACCAAGATTTTCGCTCAAGCGGAACTCCGCCAAAATTCCGACAAGGAAAAATCGGTGGGATCTTGACTCCGACATTGACTATTGACCTTGACCCGCACGGAATGCGTAAAAGTCAAGACCAAGTCTTTGCCAAAATCAAAAGATCTTTCGCTCAAGCGAAGCTCTGCCAAAATTCCGACAAGGAAAAATTGGCAAGATCTTGACCGGCATTGACTTCGATCCCGACTCGCGCACTGCGTATGCAACGAAGTTCAATGTGACACTGTGTCATCCGGCTTTTGCCGCCCGACCCATGCCTATTATATTCTCGGACATTACCGAAAGTCAAAAACCGTCATTCGCTCAAGCGAAACTCTGTCAAAGATCCGTCAAGGCAGAGAGACGAGACTTTCCCGGTATTGCCTTGACTATAATCCGCATCGCTCGTGCGTTGAAAGGTCCTATGACCCGCTAGACCCGATAGGAGCGTTCTTTACTCTCGGTCGGTGGGATCCGCGTGCCCTATAGGACCCTCGCCCGGGCCGTCCACCCCGGGAGGTCGAAATACGGGTGGAATACGAGGGGCTTATAGACGTAGTGACGGAACCCACCGATCCAGATCTAGAGTAGTTGTGAAAAAGAAGGGCGTAACCCCTTTTTCAACCAAATAGATATTAATAAAAGACACTGTTTTTAAGTAAACTTGAAGAATCTAATTTGCATATTGCCTGAGCCTTCACCTAAACACCTACCCCGAGTCTAAACCTTTCCTATCCCTTTCCCGCAGCCGAGAAAGAAGTGGGTGAGAACACCGGGTCGCCGACTTGTTAGCGCGAGAATCCTCGACAGGTTCGCGAGAATCCTCGGTTTCATCGGTTCGCAGAGTCGAATGACCGATTTGACAAAACAAGGCCGGTTTGGGTAACCGGATGACTAGGGAAGAAGAGCTAACCTTAGCCCCGGAAAACAGTCGTAAGGCCCATGAGGAACAAAGAAGCCACGCTCATCGAAGCGCTTCGTCGTCATGGAGTTCAAATAGTGGTCGAGCCCAACGGTTCCTTGGTGATGATAGAAGATGAGCCTCCGTGGCGCCCATCTCGGCTCCATCCACCTATAACCAATGCCCTCCTCCATCCTCATACGATCCCTTATCCAGATTACCCCTCTTCACCCTTTCCAACATCCCAAGCCATCAGATCCCAACACCCTCACCTCCTCAAGTGAGACCTAGCTTTGTCCCCTACCAACGTAAAGCAAACGCCTCGCCTATCCCGGTTACGCAGCCTCTCGCATTACCCCATGGGATTCACTCCCTCTCCTCGCATGGGCCATCCTGCATTTCCTAGGCCTCAAAATCAGCTCAATGACCCTCTCAATTCATGTCCCGCCACGTTGCATCTTCCGCCTCCAACTTTGCCCACAGACCCCGTGAGGTTCCGTATCCTTTTTCCTACTTCGGAAATTATGAGCCTAATTCCTATGCCTCCGGCCGCCTCACGGGAACACGGGACCCGGTCAAGTTTACACTTACTTCCCTCCAAAGATCCCCAAGCCTTGGTACCGGCTACCACCGTGCCACCCACTCGTCCTTCCACCCAAGTCGATAAGCCTTCTCCGAATCGAGCAATCCTAAACCATCCCCCGACTCGACATGGCTTGGCTAAGGGAACAAGTTAGGTCCATGCAAGAGAAGTTTGGGGAAATAGACACCAAGAGGACAAAGATACCGTATCACCGATCCCAACAAAGTTGTCCCTCTCCCTCCAAAATTCCGAATGCCGTAAATTGAAAAGTTCAACTAAGCACCGATTGTCCCCTGACTCACATTGAAAGCTACATTCTTGCCATGAGAGCCAAAGATTGTACACAAAGAACAAATGGCCGATCATTTTCAGCTATCATTAAAAGGTTCACTCTTAGGTGGTTCCCGCATGTGAAACCAGAGGCCCGAGCTACTTGGGACCAGATCAAAGAAGCGTTCCTAGAAAAGTATAAAGCCAATTTGAATTGGGAAACCAGCCGGAATGACCTACGTGGTACCCTACAACGTTCGAGATGAGCCGCAAGTGAATTCTACAAGAGATGGAATTGGAAGCTCGGTGAAATGATGACCCCACTCAATGAAGAGGAACAGATGGAGATCTTCCAATCTTGCCCGAAACCTCAACTAAGAGTCCAAATTGGCAATTACTACTATCCCGACCTTCGGGCAATGGTAAATGCCGGCACCAAGTTTGAGAATGCCTTCAATATGGCCCCCGGCCACAGAATGCGCTTCTTATCGCTACAAAGCACCGGTGTCAAATGCCCCACTGTCACCGTAAAAGGAAAAGAAGTGATTGGCGCCGTTAATTACATTCGTAATGAGAAAGCGACGTAATGCAAAGCCAAGCCGCCGCAAAGCCAAAGCTCCCTTTCTATACCGCCGAAGATTTCGGAATGCCACTAGAAAAGGTCTTCGACGGTTTGGTAGCCCAAGGACTCATCGACCTTTGGAAAACCGGAAACCCGTAAAACCCCAAGACGTAATGGACGAGACCAAACACCGGTCGCTTTCACAATTATCATGGCCATAACACTAATGATTGCACCTACCCGAAGCTCCCGATCTCTCGCCTAGTTGAAGAAGGCAAGTTAGAACCACCTCGGGGTCCCAATGTGGTCAAGAATCCTCTTCCCGCCAACAACCGAGTCAACATGATCGAGTTCGAAGGAACAAATGGAAACGGTTTTGGAAATCCAATGTCATAGATATCCCGAAATTCAATGTTCCTTATGCCGAATTACAAGGGAAATGGAAAGATCTCGATTAATGCCGCCGCCATGGAGGGACAAGCTGGACCCATAGTCGGAACCGATTTCGTTAATGTTGTCGAGCTCGGCCTCTTTTCTACGACATCGAACCAAGAACCATGGTCAAGATTACGTAAGAAAGGCTCACTTATGAAGACTGCGAGTTTGAAGTAAAACAAGCCATGTTAATGAAAGTCTCTCCGTAACCCTTCATTACCCATGACGAGCATAATGTGTTTGTAATGGCTCTTACTACTCCCGAGGATCATTCCCAACCCCCGTTTGGGAAAAGGTAGAGAGAAGAGTGAACAAGCCGTAAGACTTTTGGGATGAAGAGAGCCGTATCTCGTATGCCGAAAGCACAACCGGTCCTACCGCCCTGAGGTACAAATGGATGAAGTTAAGTTCGTAAAGGAGATTCCGCCGTATCACGCCCGAGTACTTCCTATGGAATTGGTGTCGACAAAGGCAATAATGATCCGCAGAGTGCACAATCAAATGACAACGCCGACAAGACTCAGCTACTCCCTGTGGCAACAAAGAAGAAGGAGTGAGATCCCTGGCCCAACCCTTGTCAAGTCCCCTCGAGTCAATAAGTAGTGTAGGGTCCAGAGTCTATGTTGTCTTTTCGCTGAGTCGTGAATCTTCGAATTCCAGTCCTCGAGTCATCCGAAGGCCTCACGCCCGAGGATTATGAAAATGTAATCGATGTCATCTTTCCCCTTATCTTGAATGAAATGACAAATCTTTCGATTATCCTCTTATTGCCAACTTAACAAATGATAAATTAACTCAAAACTTAACAACAGCTTAATAATGAATCATTTGAACAAGATGCAAACACACTAAACGAACAATACATTAAAGAAATCTTTAAGGTGTTTCGTAAAAGAGGAAAACCGGGCCCAAGCCGCCGAGGAGGTTTTGATAAGTGTGAACTTGGGTACTATTGAGGAACCTAAAGAGACACAGATTGGAAGCTTCTTCCGTGGGGTTGAAAGGGACAGATTGATTGAGCCGCCGTAGAATACGTCGACGTGTTTGCATGGTCATACAAAGATATGCCGGGGCTAGACAGCTCGATAGTAGAGCACGTAATCCCTCTAGCACCGCATGCCAAGCCGCAGCGTAAACCGAGAAAGATCAAGCCGGAATGGTCTCTACAGTCAAAGAAGAAATTGAGAAGCTACCGCGGGTAGGATTCATCGTAGTCATTGAATACCCGACATGGTTGTCCAACATCGTGACCGTAACCAAGGCCAATGGGAAGGTGCGCCGCGTGTGGATTTCCGAGATCCGAACAAGGCCAGCCCCAAAGACGACTACCCTCTCGCCAAACATAGACATCCCGGTGGACTCCACCGCCAACTACGAAGTCAAATCCTTCGTTGATGGTTTTCAGTGCTACAACCAGATCAAGATGGCCGAGGAAGACCAAGAAAAGACAGCCTTCACCACACCGTGGGGAACCTACCGTTATACAAGAATGCCATTCGGGCTCAAGAATGCCGGGGCTACTTACCAAAGGGCAACGACCGCACTTTTTCATGACATGATCCACAAGGAGATTGAGGTCTACGTAGACGACATGATAATCCACTCCAAAGGAGAAGGTGGGCAAGACTTTGTTGACCTACGAAAATTCTTTGAGAGGCCGAGACAAAGATTCCATGAGACTAAACCCCGCCAAATGCACCTTCGGAGTGACAAGGGGAAAAGTGCTCGGGTACATGGTCACTGAGCGAGGTATAGAAGTTGACCCCGAAAGATCAAAGCTATCATGGATATGAGGCCACCTCAAACCTGCATGTAAGTCAAAAGCTTCATGGGTAAATTGCAAGACATCACCGCTTGTCAATCGCTGACCACTATGTGCGAGCCCATCTTCAAGCTCATGAAGAAGAATGTGGACACGTAATGGACCGAAGAATGCCAAGACGCCTTTGACCGCATCAAGGCATACTTAGTACATCCCCCTACTATGCTCCCCCACATAGACGTAAGCCTCTTCTCGCTCTATCTAACCGTCACGTACACGGCAGCTTGGGGCTATGCTTGCTCAAGAGAAGAAAGACTCTCGGGTAGAAAATGCCATTTACTTTGTCACTGGAAGCTACAAGGGAGTGAGCTCAATTATTCGCCGTGTGAAAAGACTCCGTGCAGACTCGGTCCGGGGTAGTCGGCAAGTTGAAGCATTATATGCAAGCCCACCCCGTGAACTTGGTCTCGAAAATGGACCCCATCAAGTACATCTTTGACAAGCCTTCCTATCGATGCGCCTAGCGAAGTGGTCCTTCTTCTTGGCGTATCACGACATCAACTATGTGACCGTAAAGGCCATCAAGGGTCAAGCATTGTCGATCACCTAGCGAACTTCCCCAAGAATGAAGACAGAGGGCCCGAACCCCAATTTCCGTGATGAAGGGATCTTTGCAACTGAGCCTCGAAAATAGATGGCGCTTGTTCTTTGACTGAGCCGCTAACAAAAGAGGAAATGGTGTAGGAATGCTATTGGTCGATCCGAAAGATGAGCATACCCCCATAGCCCTCAAGTTGAACTTTCTCGCCACGAACAATGCCGCCGAGTATGAAGCCCGCATTGCCGGTTTGGAGGCCGCCTTAGAAAGAAATGTCAAGGAGCTCGAAGTTTACGGAGACTCACCCGATCATCAACCAAGTCTCCAACAAGTGGAAGACTCGTAGACCCTAATCCGCAACGGTATCATGCCCATATGGAGGAGTTGACTGGACAAGCCCGAGAAGTGACTTTCCACTACTTGCCGAGGGAAAAGAACAGATTCGCAGATGCTCTAGCTACTCTAGCCTCATTGGTAGAGATCCCCGAGGGAAAAGCCATAAAGCCCTTCAGAGTGGGTAGAAGAGAAGCCCCAAACTTTCGTTGTGAAGTGGACCTGGGACCCGAGCCTATAAAGGAACCTTGGTACAATCGTATTTACCAATTCCTCAAAGACGGAGAGTCACTTTCGTGAGACGAAGAAGGTAGACCAAAAGAAGGAGTCGAGCCAAAAGCTTGCAAGCCCCGAAAAGGTTGGCTTCTCGCATGTCATTCTAGGAGGCAACCTATACAAGAAGCGGTATCAAGGACCACTCCTCTTATGTGTCACTCAAGAAAGAGCCAGAGAGTTGATGACCGAAGTCCACAATGGTCCCCGCGGTCCTCACATGAATGCCGAGCCCCGATGCAAGTGATCCTCGTAATGGGTTACTACCGGATCTCCATGGAAACAGATCGCGTTCAAGCACGTCCGAACTCGCGACAAATGCCGCCGGTTTGCCAACCTCAACCATCTCCCACCTCATGACCCGTACCGCATGACGACTCCTTGGCCGTTTGCAACTTGGGGCATTGACGTGATAGGGAAAATATCCCCGCAGAAGCAATGGGCACGAGTTCGTGTTGGTGGCCATTGACTACTTCACCAAGTGGGTAGAGGCCAAGTCCTACAAGGTCCTCACTTCTAGAAAAGTGGCCCAGCTTCATCAAAGAAAACATAATGTGCGTATATGGGGTGCCCAACGAGATCATTTCGATAATGGGTCACACTTCGAAGGAGACTGCGATAGACTCCGTCGAATTCGTAGTTACTCGCCACAAGTCGTCCCCGTACAGTACCTCAAACCAATGGAGCCGTGGAAGCCGCTAATAAGACACTCGAGCGGATCATCCCAAGATGGCCACCCGTGGTCGTGATTGGCCCGAAAAGCCGCACCTAGCACTCGGGGCTACGTAACGTCCGTCGTAATGCCCACAGGAGAAACTCCTTTTGCCCTAACTTACGGGATGGAAGCAAGTGTTACCAAGTGGAGTTGGAAATCCCGTCATTAAGGGTCCTCCCGGAAAACAAAGTGTCAATGAAGTGGAATGGTTGCGCAGCCGGCATGATGAATTAGCCCCGCTGACGAGAGAAGGCTAAAAGCCATGGAACACACCCGAGCCTACCAGAGGCGAATGGCCGAGCGTTTGATAAAAAGGTCAAGGCCGTAGACATCAAAGAGGGCGACTTGGTGCCGAAAGTAAAGCCCCTACCGTAGACAACCCCGGGAAAATGGGAACCCGTCTCGGATCGGCCCTTATGTGGTGCGTAAAATACCGTCAGAGGAGCAATGAAGCTTGCGTGCACTTGGATGGCAATCCCTTTGTCCACCCGGCCAATGGTGATAAACTCCGAAGATACTATGTCTCGATAAAAAAATATAAAAAAAAGAAAAAAAAAAAAGAAAAAAAAAAAAAAAGAAAAAAAAAAAAAAGGTGCAAAAGAGTAATGCCCACTAGGCCGAAGACCCCAAAAGGGCGGTCTAGGCAAAAGACAGTGGCCGCACATATATAAAAAAAAAAAAAAAAAAAAAAAAAAAAAGTGCAAAAAGAGTAATGCCCGCTAGGCCGAAGACCCCAAAAAGGGCAAGCCTAGGCAAAAGACAATGGCCGCACATAAAAAAATTTTATTAGTTCACCGTAATGAACTACGTAGACCTCGAGCCCCTTAGCCTTTCTTGTAAAAGGGGAACGTAGGCGCCATATATGGTTCGGTCTAAACAATAAAAAGGACGATTAAGTTTCCATGAAATGTGTCCTAAACAATAAAAAGGACAATCAAGCTTCCATGAAGTGCGTCCTAAAAATAGTAAAGGGTATTTCAGCTTTTCATAAAACGGGTCCCAATCAATAAAGGCATTTGAATTTCCATGAAATGTGTCTTGATTAATTTCTAAAATAATATTTCTTGTTCATTACAAGTTAAAAACTTCTTGATGAGTTCAAGCACGGTCTACCTCTTAACTCGCTAACCTCGCTAAAAAGATCTAAAATACAACAAAATGCCTAAATAAACTAATGTGTTTGCAAATGGCAATAAGAGGATCTTGAGAAAAGACTTGTCGCCGTCATTCGCCGAGTCTTCTTCAATCTTCTTCCCTTTTCCTCGGCCTCGTCGAGTCTTCTTCCTTTTCTTCTCAATAATGCTCGGTATCCCTCATCCCGACCTCTCGGTATCCTCACCGGAGCCTCTACCAACCCCGTGTCAATGAGCGCTCTCTCTATACGAGCACGAGTCCGCACCTCCTCCCTCCGAGCCTCGCCAAAGGAGCGACCTCGGACAATCTCTTGTACCGAGCCTCCATATCCTCCGACCAAGTCACCCGATTGGTTATGGCAACTCGCCTTAGCCTCGCCTCCCTCGAGTCCTACTCGAGTCAGCGCCGCCTCCCAATAAAGCTCGACGTCTATCCTCCAAGATAACCCGAGTCGCTCCCATCTCCCTCTCATACCATCCAAGTAGACAAAGGGTCAAGATGGTGCTCTTCCCCGCTCCCGAAGATAGCCCCGGGTGGGAAAGCAAGTATGTGTCCAAGCCCTCGAGAAGAAAGAGAAGCCGGGCCGGATCTCTCATGTCCAATGACACCACCTCCATGGTCCGGATGTCCTCCCAATCACTCAATGGCTCCCGTAAAGCCCCAAACCGCCCGGATACCAAGCAGGGGTATGTAGAAGGACGACCAGCAGAATCCTCTGGAACCCTCACAAAGCATAAGACTCCCGAAATATCCTCCCGGGTCCGCAACCTCCAATGTGGTATCCACCAACGGATGTCCGAAGTGGATAGCCTAGCCATCATCGCCTCCCGCCTACCCTGTTCTCGCCGCCTAGGTGCACCTCTCCGAGAAATCACCCAAGGGCACCGAGTCGGCAAAGCCCCTGTGCAAAGCCCCGAGCCTCTCCCCGCAGCCCACAAAGTCAACATAGCCGGACTCCCTGACCTCATGAAACGGTCTCCCGAGCCATCCTATCGATCCCATGAAATGTCTCTCCCAAAACCAGCGGGACAATATCCTTCCCAGCCCCGCAGCCTCGACCATGTCCAAGAGACCACTATGACAGATCCCCACTGACTCAAGAAGGAACAAAATAGAGAATACGCAGAGAATGAAAGCATCCATAGCCACCGTGGTCGCAGCCATATCCGGAGACCCAAACCTCGCCCGGGATATCGTAAAGGTCAATCCTATCCGGCTACCATCATCCTCTCACCTCTCCCAAAGGAATCTTCGTAAAAGATGCAAGCTTTACCGTCACCGGCACGTCTCCGATCAGCGGAATAGATATAGCCTCAATCTCGGGACCCCAATCAAGGCTCAAGTCTTCGTGCGTTGGGACGATTTCGTTGTAAGAGAAACAAGAACATGTCTCCTGACATCCTGTAACTTTGCCGCGGCTCTCAACAGTATCCCAATCGGGCGGGAGATCCCTCAAATGCCATAAAGACTTGATCTTGAAGGAAGAATCAAGCAGCCCCTTGTGATTTTGGAAGTTATATCTCGCCCAAGATTGAAGACCGGATAGAAAATGGTCTCGCTTTCCCCTTTGCAATCTAACGGGATTCTCCATCGCAAAGTGATCAAAGATGGTGCTTTTAGGTCCAAAATATGCTCGGGAACAATTGGGACAAGTCTAGAGTGAAAATGAAATGAAATGGCCAAGCCTTGCTTTTATTCGTAAAATAACCGCCAGACAGACCGTTAGCCGCACGGCTACATTTGCCCTCAAGGCCATGCCGCACGGCTACATTAGCCCTCTCGCAGAAATTCGCAAAGAACCAAAGTTGCTGCCCAAGGGAGTTTTCACCCCACTTTTTCAACCAAAACCCGTACAAAAACATATCCGTAAGCCATTCAAGCATTTATACACCATTATAAATCATTTTGGCCCATTTTCAGCCCCAATTCCAAGCAAAAGTCGCCCCAAGGCTCGATAATATGCAAATTGAAAAAGCATGAATTAGAAAAGCATTTAAAACATAAATACAATGTTTTCGCCCCATCGGCGCCCAAATAAAGCAAAAATAAACAAAGTGTGCATAAAAATTGTAAATTGTTTGTTTTTGTTCCAAATCTACTCTAGAGACCTCCTAGGCCTCCGATTCTTCTTCATCTTCATCGCCGCTCGCCCGTAGATGCTAGCCTCCCTCATCAAGTCCTCCCGGTCGCTCACATCGGATAGATGGACATTATCGTGCCCATACTCGGCCCAGTTTGCTCCGAGGAATGTCGGCGTTGGGTCCCCGCCCCGAGGCATAGCACCGGGAAGAGTACTCCGAGGCCGATGAGGTAGACGCCGTGCCCCGACGTGCCGTCTCTTGCGCCTGTGCTCCCGTGCATCCGCCGCCGCCTTCGGCGCAGCCGGCTTCCTCCCGAGAAGAGACCGGCACACGTCCTTCCACCCTATTCTCGCCTAACCACCTATCGTAAGTGCGAGCCGGAACCCGAGAAAAAAAGAGAAAAATCTCGGAAAAAAATCTCGTAAAATAGCAAAAGCGTAAAATCTCAAAGCTAAAAAGGGAATAAGACCCTAAGAGTACACTTACGGTGCTATCAGCGGCAAGGTGTCTTGGGGCTCCCTAGCATCGGGGACAGTATCCTCATCCTCCTCGGCACTCCATGGACCACGTAGACAATGCGCAGGAGGGATCGGCGGGTCGAGGCTCATCCTCCCCATATCCCCGAGTGACCGCCGCCTTCACTAGCTTCGTGGCGTCCTCAGCGCCGCTCCACAAACACAACAGTAGGGGGTGTCCATGTCGAAGTACTCCTCCGCAGCCCACGCCCGCTCGGTACCTAGCAATCTCATCCTCTCGGCCGCCCCCGGGCCGCATCCGTCCGGGAGGGTCGAAGGAGTAATGGCATCTAGTGGGGAACATGACCATCTTTGTCTCGAGAAGCGGTCCCCCAAGTAGATGACATCACATGTCGCCCGCGAGCCACCTCCTCTCGCCTCGTCACCTCTATAGCATCTCCCAAGAAGATCTCTCGGATACCTCGCCCTGTGGGTAGAAGTCCACTCCATCGTGCCCATCCCCGTTGATGACCGGCCTCACCATTTTGTAGTCGAAGGTAATCCGGGTCTTCCCCGTGAATTTATCTCTCGCATCTCCCCTCCAAATAACCATAGCGGGGAAAATGGTGACATCACTCGCTGGTTCCAAGGGAAGAACCCGATCACCTCGCAAAACCAGCCCGCATGTTCAAAACATCAAAAGGTCATTTTCTCTCTCATAAAAGTCTCAAGACAGAAAAGAGAAAAGAAAAAGGAGACTACCTCAAGTGGCAAAGAAGAAAAGGGCCCATCGAAGCAGTTTGTTCCGACCGTACATGTCCAACGAGAAGTACAACTCCGCCAATCCGGCCTCTCCCCAAGAGACCGTCCCTATCCCATCAACATCCTCCGTGAGAGTCGAGGAGGCAAGTCATAGCTATCGTCCCGAATTGGCAAAGATGGTGACTGATAGCATCAACCATATGAATGCTCTAGCTGACTGGCAATACATCATTAGCAAGAAAATTTCGCATGCTAGTCTGGAATCGCCACCTCGACATTCCGTGTCTCCATCCCCGCCCCTTCGGAATCAGCTCAAACCCGACCAAAGCCTCGAAACTCCTCAGCGAGTAATATGGTCCTCCAAGTCACGGGCCTCCCGGTGAACTCGTAAGCCCGTAATAGCGGTGAAATCGGCAGAGTCACTTTGTCGGCTCTCCCGGCTCGGGTGAAAGCTATGTGTACCGTCCCACCGTAACTCGATAGGGCCTGACCAAGCCCTTGCTCTTAGAGGTGATGTGGACACCCCTACCAATGGCCTCTACAAATGCATCCAAGCCGGTAGCCCGCACCAGCTGCTTGGGATTTGCCCCATTCTTCTCAAAATCTGGCATCCTCTGCCAAAGCTTGACCGCTATCTCCGACGGTCTTCTAGACTTGTTCTCCTGTAGACAAGCACATCAAAAGAAGCGTCAGTCCTTCATATCATTTCAAAAGCATGCATATATTCAAAAGTGCACATATTTTCAAAAGAAAAGCATTCATAAAAGTTTTTCTAGCATAACTTTTGCATCAAAAACGTGTCTTTCATCACTTGAAACGCGTCATTGCTTTCTTAAAGCACAAGATCACAATTTTCTTCGCACATAAGCATTATTTTTCAAATAATGGCATGCATGAATCATTTTCATCTTCCAAAATCATGTTTTCTCATTGAAAATCAGAATTTTGACCTAGTTCTAGCACAAGGCAAGAACTCCGTCTCATATTTTGAAAAGTCCTCATTCTTACTTCATTTTGCGAGAAAAAAGTGAGTCATTCTCATAATTTCTGTCAAATAAAATCGCACATGCATATTCTTAGCCTCATAGGTTGTTCATGCATCTCAAAATCATTCAAAAATCCTAAAATTCGGGTCAAGCCCTAAATCATTCAAAATTCAAGCAAAATCATCGGATTTGAGCAAAATGAGAATGCTTACCCCAACTGATCGCGGGTTCGTTGATTTGTGCTCCCTTCTCCCCGGATAAAGCTCCGATGGAGGCGTAAGGAAGTCATACTTCCTCTCCGTCCTCACGAGTTCCTTCCTCTTCCTTCTCGCGGCCGCCGAGATGTTTCTCCTCGCTTGCCTTGGTATGGGATTGCCCTCCGGATCCATTTCAAATCAAAGGGAAGCAAAAGGGGTTGAAGAATTTCGAAAATTCTCTCTCTCTTCTCTCTCTCTCTCGGCTGAAGTGGGCGGCAATGGTGCCCAATGCCCGTTCAAAACCTGATTTTAAATAATCTGGAAAAAACAGGTTTCTAGCCGTACGGCTTCTTTTTCTCCATCTCATGCCGGGCGGCTTCATTCGCTCGGAGCAGAAATTACAATCCTGCCCCTGGACCTTCCACTTGGGCATGCAATTTCCGTTATCTTTTAACCAAGATAACATCTTTTCAGAAAATATCCCTTATCTCTTTAGCAATCAAGCTTTATTCCCAGTCGCCTCCGTTAATTCCGTTATAACGGGATAACACTAGGTGACAACCTCCGAATTGTCAGAACTCTAGACTTGTGCTACCACTATCCGCGAATAGTGACGAATGCCCAAGTCATTTCAACTTGTGCTACCACTATCCGCGAATAGTGACGAATGCCCAAGTCATTTCAAATTGTGCTATCACTATCCGCGAATAGTGACGCATGCCTAAGTCATTCCAACTTGTGCTACCTCTATCCGCGAATAGTGAAGTATGCCCAAGTCATTTCAACTTGTGCTACCTCTATCCGCGAATAGTGAAGTATGCCCAAGTCATTTCAAATTGTGCTATCACTATCCGCGAATAGTGACGCATGCCTAAGTCATTCCAACTTGTGCTACCTCTATCCGCGAATAGTGAAGTATGCCCAAGTCATTTCAACTTGTGCTATCCCACTATCCATGAGAATAAGTGAGCGCATGCCTAAGTCTATTCCAACTTGTGCTATCCTCTATCCGCGAATGAGTGAAGTATGCCCCAAGTCATTTCAACTTGTGCTACCTCTATCCGCGAATAGTGAAGTATGCCCCACTCAGTCATCTCCAACTTGTGCTACCACTATCCGCGAATAGTGACGAATGCTCCAGTCTTTCCCAAGTTTCCAGACCGGCTTAAGTTTACCTCTATCTCCGTCATAAAGAGATAGCGCCGTAAGCTCTAGCTTCTCAAAGATGCCTCCGCACTGTCAAATCGGTGACGGCAAACTTCTCCGGTAATTGTCAATCAGGTGACGGCCCTCCCGGTGTCAAAATCTCAAGGATCCTAGACATCGTTCCTAACTATCTAGTGATGCTTGAACTACGATCAAGGCTTGATTCCTCCAGGGATACGTAGGTAGCCTTTTTATAAAAGGAGTCCGGCCATTCGACCACTTTGGTCACCCTGTTTCTTTGTCACTCCTCGGTGATAAAGCGGCCCCTCATAAAAGTTCAAATATTCGACCACACAGGTCACTCCTAGCATGTCCCCGGTAGGATCCCAATTGCTTGACCTCCTAGGTCATTTTTCTCTTCTATTTCCCTAGCAAGAGACCGGTTTTCTCTTCTTCCTCCCCCGGCGCGGATCCTAATCCCGAACTACCCGGCTGGCTTGATTCCTCACGGGATACGTAGGTAGCCTTCAGGTTCAGCCACTCGACCACCTTGGTCACCCAATCCGTCTCGGCATTCGCCGAGATCGGATCCTTTCTATCAGAGCAACCCCACTCGCCTTGCAAGTGACGTTGCCGAGGAGGAGCTTACGGCAAAGTACCCAAATCTGGCTCATGCCTTCCGGTTAATTTTCCCGACATTTTCGGTAAGTTTTCCGGTAATTCCCCAGACCTTCCCAGCGTTCCGGGAGCATTCCGGAACTGTTTTTAATTAAATAAAGGCTGAAGGAGTCCTTCCTAGTTAAGAAAGCTCACGTTTTTTTAATTAGGAGGGAAGCTTCTAGAATAATGCCACCTTGCGTGGTTCTAGAATGCTTTGAGTCATTGTGGATAAACCCGCACTTGGCCTCATTTGCAAAGGGCTGCGGCCAGCACGGCTAAATTAGCCTTATCCAGGAGGCTAGCCATATAAATAGAGCCCTCCTCTACCCATTTTAATCATCAACAAGAAGCATAATACTCTCATAATACGAAGAAGATCCCCCCGAAGGCTGCTTTGGAAGTCCAAGAAGGTGAAGAAGAAGCTCAAGAAGCCATCTCCCTCCTCCTTGAAGACCCAAGGAAAGAACCTCTCCTCCTAGCTCCCTAAGTCCGAGAAGAAGCGAAGAAGGAAACGATTGGTAACCTCGCACGCCCTAACCTTGCATTTTAATTGATATACTTGCTCATTTTGCATTCCATATATCTTGCTTGGGACTTGGCATTTATTCATAAAGATCATATCTTTATCACCCCCTTTCCCCCCCACTTTGCATTGCATTAAGACCTCATTTGTCATAAAAATGTAGTCTTTTCGTAAAGGTGCATCCTTTGCACCTAAAATCCTATTTTCCAATAAAAATGTCATCTTTATGCATCATTTTGCATATAAAGATCAAATCTTTTCAATAAAAATGCATCCTTTGCATCAAAACCCCTTTTTCAATGCATCATTTGCATAAAAATCAAATCTTTATGCATCATTTGCATAAAGATCATTTCTTTAAATCAAAAAGCATCATTTGCAACCTAAAAATGTCATCTTTTCATTAAAGAGTCATTTTTTTATCATGCATTTCCCCTTTCCCCCAACCTTGGAACGGACCCAGGTGTAAAAGTTCTCATCTTTGCATACGTTTCTTTCCATTAAAGGTTCATGATTTAACTTTAGGAAAAGGATAACCTTGAACCCTATATCTCCGATTATCGCTTAAGAATATGAGTATGAAGCCTCTATACGAGCTCGACCGTCTTAAAAGTGTAGGATTGATGGGCTAAGGACATTCACTTCCTAAAGAACCTCATCTTTGACCCAAAAAGAGAGTCATTCTCTCGATCACGCAAGTCCCGAGGGTCCCGAGGTTTAAAATCTGATGATCATAAGTCATAAGATGAGGACGGGATCATAATCCCAAATACATAAATTCCAAAGAGTCCCGGCGACAACCAACGAATGGTTTGTATGCGTCAGGAAGACAACTTGGGACATTCCCCCCCCTTATTTTCAAACACATGCACACAAAGAAAGCACGCAAGCAAACACGATTAATGAAATCTAGGAGACTTGCTCAGGCAAGGCACTGGGT